>CABFOP010087795.1:0-10220 GCA_900683385.1 Anoplogaster cornuta | reverse complement strand
TTCGTAGCTGAAGAAAACAGGACTGGACAAGCTTGGTGATATGATGGTTATCAAAGTTATCAGGGCCAATTAAAAGAACATCAGTTTTGTCGGGGTTTAGGTGGAGGAAATTACAGGACATCCAATCTTTGATGGAGGCTAAACAGTCATGGAGGGAGGACAGTTGATTTAGCTTATTGGGTCTGGCAGAGAAATTGATCTGTGTATCATCGGCATAACAATGGTATGACACGTCTGGAAAGCGGCTGAACAAGTGACCCAGAGGAAGCATGTAAAGTGCGAAGAAGATTGATCCCAGGACTGACCCCTGAGGGACTCCAAAGAGCATGGGAGCTGAGGAGGACACATGCTTATTGATAACCACATTACAATATCTATTAGTCAGGTAAGAATGAAACCAGTTTAGGGCTGTACCAGAAATGCCGACCCAGTGTTTCAACCTATCAATTAAAATGGCATGATCGATAGTATCAAATGCAGCTGTTAAATCGAGTAAAATAAGGATTGAATATTTACCTTTGTCTGCATGCATAAGAATGTTGTTGGTTACTCTAAGTAATGCAGTCTTGTGGCGAAAGCCAGATTGGAATTTGTCAAAAATGGTATGAGGAGTAGGGGTTTTGACATGAAGGGTAGCTTAGTGGTTGGTCTGTAATTCTCTAACTTGGAAGGGTCAAGTGTGGGTTTTTTCAGGATTGGCTGAACACTGGCAGTTTTAAAATAGTCAGGTACTGACCCGGATGTGAGAGAAAGATTGATAATAGAGAGAAGGCTAGGACCTAAGACAGGAAGGACGGATATTAGAAATTTTGTGGGAACTGTATCACAGGGACTGGATGAGGGACGCATATGAGATACAGTGTTTAAAAGGAACTGCAGGGAAATTGGTGCAAATTCAGACAGTAAGACAGTGAGTGGTGGGTAAAACAGTCAGGGGAAAATTAGACCTCAGACCATCTATCTTTCCAAAAAAAGGAAACAAAGTTTTCACAATCATTAGAGGAATGGCAGGAAGAGAGGGATTTATAAGTTGGTTGATCATGCTGAACAGAAACCTTGGATTTAGTTTATTGCTATTAATCAACCTAGAAAAATAGGCAGCTTGTGCATCTTTAATGGTACTGTTCAGATTACTCAGTAACTCCTTCAATTAAGTTCAGCTTTCCTATATTGCCTTCTTTGCTGTCTAATGTTGTCATTGATCCAAGGGGTTGTATTAATAACTGGGACAGTCCTGGAAGAGTATGGAGCGGAAAAATCATGGGATGATGAACACAATTCGTTAAACCAGCTAACTAGGGCATCAATATTTGGCTAGACTGGGAAAGTGGCTGGAAAAAGTGGCTGCGGACTCCTCATTAAAGGTGCAAGAGTGGATTGTATGTTTCTGAGCCACTGCAGTAGGCAGTAGGGCTGTGTCGACCATAATACATTTATGATCAGAGACAAAATCAAACTTATTCAGAGAATTAAGAGGCATGTTCAAAGTAAAAACTAAATCAAGAGTATGCCCATGGTTATGAGTGGGGGCAGAGACATGCTGCACAAGGTTAAATGATTTACAAATGTTTAAAAAGTCTGTGGCAAATGAGTTAGAAAGATTGTCGACATGAATGTTAAAGTCACCAACTATAATGGCCCTATCAAATTTAAGCACCAGAGAGGACAATAACTCAGAGAACTCAGTGAGAAAACCCGTGTTTGAATTAGGGGGTCGGTAAATAGTTACACAGCAAATTGGATTATCACACACGATTCTAAAAGTTAAGAATTCAAAACTGTTAAAAGAACCCAAACTAAAAGGAGTACAAGTGAGATGATTCTTAAAAACAGCTATAATACCCCCACCACGGCCTGTTAACCTAGGTGCATTAAGAAAACTATAATTAAAGTAGAGTAGATGAAGATGATGTTGCTCCATCCACTATAATGGAGAGTTTCCCCTGCTAATGAGACTGAATCGCTACATGCAAGACACACCAAGCATCACAACCTGGCATTTATCTATCCATAATATACTGTGGCTCAATGGGTGGAGCGTTACACTAACACTGTCAGGGTTAGGAGTTTGATTCCCATTGTGTCCACCTGGAGCATACATCAAATATATGCAGTCATGGTTTTACAAAGCTTCAGATGAAAATCCTTATGTGGAGCAACACCAATCTACCTTGATATAGCATATAGCAAGAGAAGAACATCTTGAAGGAGAAAATATGATCCTTTGTCTTCACTGAAAATAAGCATGGATAGAAAAACACGTCTATTTGTTGAAAAAGTTGTGGGTCTCACAAAGTTCCTCAAATACTGTAGTCTATTTGCCAGCCTATAGAGCCCTATTGTGAACCTGGAAATGTTGAGTTCCCCAAAGTTTTATGTTAGAAATGTACAGTATGGGTCCCCAGCATTTAGAAACTGCCGGATGCTAACTTGAATATATTAGGCAATTTGCATAAATAGCATAATTGCCATTAATTGGACTTTGATAGTGTCATTAATTGCACTTTGACTCCACCATATCATAAATGGCCAGGTGGTGGATGGAAATGTGAATGTGCAAGATGCATTGAAGATCGGAGAGGACATGAGCACACTGGTGACAATGAAATTCAAGACAAAAGGAGTGAAGGTCAATGGGAAGATCATATGTGACCTTGAGGCATTGTTTGCTCGGCTGGTGGTGGTGGGGAGCAAGAGAGGAACGGAGCTCTCTGCCGTCTTTGACTACGAGCTCGGCCCGGTCCCTGCATCCATCATCGATGAGTATGGATGCCTCAGAACGGGTAACAAGTCTGTGATCGTCCGGCGTCTTGGAATCCTTGTCCCCAATCCCCACCCACCAGACGTTGTACTTGTTGATGCAACGCAGCTCATCTACCACGTGTTGTGGCCATCGTCAGGCACTGTGGCTGACCTCGCAGCCAGCATGGGGCGCTGGCTTAATTGCTACATCATCCAAACATTTGTCATCTTTGACCGGTATGAGAAAGTCTCTGCCAAAGACCACGAGAGGCAGAGAAGAGCCGGGGAGAGCTCAACAGAGTACCAACTCTCACTGACAACCCCTCTACCTAGCTGCAACAAAGTGATGTAGAACAAGTCAAACAAGCGGATGCTGGGCAAGCTCTTGTGCACACACAGCATAGGAGATCAAGAGATGGTCAGCAGAGCAGACAGTATTGTCACTCATGACGAGGCTGACGTCTTCCTCATCTCATACATGTTGGGTGCAGCCAGGCGTGGAGCTACAACTGTACACATTCTCAGAGACAACACTGATGTGTTTGTGCTCATGGTCTATTGGTGCTGGAAGGTGGGTATCATATGTCACCTGCAGGATGGAGAGATGGGATGGCACTGTTCTCAACATCAATTCGACAGTAGAGAATCTGGGTGAGCAGTATCGCTCCATCCTGTCTATGCACGCTCTCTCTGGGTGTGACACCACCTCATATCCCGCCGGGAAAGGGAAGGTGTCTGCGCTCAAGGCCATGAGAGTAGTGCCTGGTGACCTGCTTCACTTCATCAGAGAGGAGGGAGATGCTGATTTTCAGATCACAGAGGCAGTGAGGGGTTTCTTCCTGGCTCTGTACAACCAGAGGAAGTCAGCATCTCTGAATGCCGCCAGATATGACATCTACCGAAAGCTCAAAACCGCCCCAGCACTGAAGACACTGCCTCCTACAGAGCGCAACACACACCAACATGAACAATGTGCCCTTCTACAGGTGCTGCTTTGGAAAGCAGCAGACCGCCCTGATCCACCAACTGTGGACATCACCAAGTTTGGATGGGACAAGAAGGAAGGTGAGAAGGAAGAGGAAGTCACCATGCCCATCCTGGATGCATCCTCCTGCCCTGTTGGACATTATCAGCTGTAGCTGCAAAACTGGGTTAGAGCCATGTTAAAGCCAAGCTGGGTTAAAGCCAACAGCAAAGTGCAGCTGCGCAGCTGCAGGTCTGGCCTCTACCAGCTACTGCTTCTGCAAAGGCTATGATAGTACATGTTGCAACCCACTCACACACTCACAGCAAGAAGAGCAAGATGACAAGAATGTAGAGTCTGGAGAAGAAGATGAAGACAGAGCAGACAATGAGGATGAGGTTGATGATGAGGATATGGTTTATAACAGTGAAGAGTAGTAGAAGTGCAAGATTTTCTTGCTTGATGAAAGTTTTCCATTTGTAACGCGTTGTGTAACTAATGCACGTAGTTTTCTGCTCTGATAATTTTGGGTATACTTGTGTTCTACCTGTTCTACATTTTTTACTTGTATTATACTCCCTTCTCTTTTCTTGTTTTTGGAGGATATTATTTACCCATAGTCATAATATTCTAGTTTGGCATGGTACTTGCCTTTGTTACAGCCAAAGGCATTTATGAACACAATTATCCAAACGATGCATGTACATTTTAATTCACAGACCTTACATTCCAAAGTGTGAGGTGACTAGGTTAGATCTTCGTGTTGGAGACACAAAACTTAATCTAAAGCCATCCTGTTGTTTCCCCAGCATACGCATTGCCTGTAAGTAGAGATGTTGTTTGGGAGGCCACCTAAGAGTATTGATGGGAATTTGAATATTATTATTTTATGGATGCTGCATTTATGCTAGCTGTACCAGTCAGTCCGAATTCAATTGAATGCAATTAGCCAATCATACTACAAACCTATTAACCTGCATTTAATTCATGTACATATAGTGATTTTGGATTTGGATTTGGATTTCATACATTGTATTTCAGAAGCACTAGGTTACTCTTGTTCATTATGCTAGGCACATACTTACCTGTGTTTGAGGACACGACAATTAATTGTGGTGGTAATTGTGTTGAATTTTATATTTCATTTCAGTTTCACTCCTAATTCATGACTTTGTGCATATTGAGTCTTCATTAAACTTTGGAGCTAGAAGGTATCCTGACTCTAGTGTTGTTCTGAACGGAGTTTAGCTGTCTGTCTAATTGATGTTAAAACACCTCCAGGTGGACAGTATAGCCATTACATCAAAACAAATGAGTTTACTGAGATGTAGCTATTATTTTAGTTTGTCTAGATCAGTGTTTTCCAAACGGTGGGGGTACACAAAAGGGCTCCAGGGGGTATGCAGAAGAAAATCTATAATGGCGGATTTCGTTGCATTGCGTTCCCAAAGTGCACAATGTTCATAACGGCACCTCTCTCCTCTCCTCTCCTAAACAGCTGACTACTCACTTATGTCCAGCCACCTACTTTTTCTATTTACATTTTTAATTCTAAGAAAAAAATATTTTGACTAATACGTTTAATTTGCTACAGTTATGCATTAAATCCAACAGCCTCTGCTTCTAAACAATGCGAGCATGACAGGGAAACCTCCAGATCTGTCTGTCAACTGTAACTCCCACTCCATGGACGCTGACATCGGTCGGTCCGCAAAAATATTCAATATTCTGGTCTTGTAGCAAGCCCCTGATGACCAGTAAAAATAAATAAACTATGTTAGTAAACATGCTAGTAAATGAGTAAATTGAAACATACAATTTTAAATACATTTAAAATTTAAAATAAAACCGCCTTCTTATCACCTCCTATTTTTAATGACACATAGTGGTATCTTTTTTGGCCTATTTAGCGCTCTTGTGTATCACTTGTTGCTTTCCATGGTCCTGAAAGGGGGTAACCGTGAGAGGTGGAAATTATAAAGGGGTACGCCTTTGTGAAAAGTTTTCCAAATTAAAAACTCACTTTTTTAAGGATAGCTTTGAATTACTTCAAATTAATTTCTCTAAATATATATATATATATATGGGTTGTTTAGTGAGAGTAGAGAATACTCACTGTTTTCTTAAGAAGCAACAACTGTGGTAGAGCAGTCTAAGCTGGAACAAAGACAAAAGAACACATGAGCTTAAATCAGAGAGAAGGAAAGTAATGGGATTCAGAAACTGAGCCAAACCCAGTCCTGGTCCAATCCCCAGCCCTCAGCACTTCAGACAATAATTCAAGAGGACAATAATGAGCACTAATTATAGTTTTTAGCAGAAACCATGGAAAGTACATTAGCAGAAGCTGTAGTTACTTGACTTACAATATAATTGAAGACACTGCTTGAGTTGTTTAAAACAAAGTTTTCCCTTTGTGAGTTAGTGATATACAAGAGCTCTGTCAGCTTTAGAGCCATTGGAGAGGTTTGTGTTATGGCGGTCTTGGAGTCCAGGAGGAGGTTGAATATCAAATATTGACACAATGTACAGCACCATAAGAGTTTTCCTATACTACCGATGTACTAACAACTCACATTTTGAAACTAGAACTATTATTGTACAACACCAATATTATCACATTATGCCTGAATCAATAACATAACTTCATCTGAAACCATCCCTAACTATGAGAGCCATTTGGACAGTGTTTATCTTGTTTGGTGCTGCAGAAAACTCACTGTCTGTTACCAGAGGGTACAGCATACATAAATGCTCTTCGTTTCTCTAGTGTCACCCTGAAACAGAGTAAACACATTGACATGCCAAAATAAATTAAATCACCATCATAACAATAACAACTAACAGTTCCTGAATATTTTTATGTGTTTGTCTCCTTTCTTTCCCAGGTCAAGACACTGAAAAGTCTCCAGTGTATCCTGACAGCTCTGCCATAGTCTGATTGGATAATAGCCAAAAGGGTCAATAGGTCTCAGTGTATTTGTGCTTCTCTGAGCAGGTCATGGACAGATTGCATGGACCCGTTACACAGACTGAGGGTCCAGTAGTTTGTCAGTGAATCGTTGTACCGTTGCCTCAAACGCTTCCAATCTAACTCTGATCAGCTAGCTCTTCTTTTCTCCAGTGTCACCCTGAAACAAACACATTGACATGCAAAAATAAATGAAATCACCGTTATAACCCAATTATATGTTTGCCACTAATGGTTTTCAAACAACTATCTCTCTGGGAAATTAATTTGCATAATCATAAGACAATTATTAACCACTTCTTTTCACCCCAACATTTTCTCTGTACTACTAGGGAGTGCAGAAAGACACAAAACAAAAGGTGTATAATGACTTGTTAAGAGAAATAGACAGGGATGATACATTGAAGCATTGGCTTCAGTTTTATATATTAATGGCTCTCATCACATTCTATGTAGGACACAAACATACTGATTATTTTATCTCTCTCTCTCTTTGTCTTTCTCTATTGCTGTCTGTCTTTTATATACTCGTGTATTGGTATAGATGATTGGATGAGATCAGGAAAGTTATGTATTATTATATACAGTTATCTCAAGCAGACCGGTATATAAAGAATTTCCTACCTTCATATTAGAATTTGTATTTCTCATTAACATTCTATAGCAATGGTGATTTTATATGCTGGGAAATACCAAGGGGCTTTCTCTCACCTAGTGAGGTGTTGGAAATTATACACCTTTTACAATTATGCACAGTATGATGCATAACATTGGGATATCATTGGATTACATTCAGTTAGCAGATGCTTTTATCCAAAGCGACTTACAGTACAAAGGTGATAGTTGACACTATGTGGGGATCGAACCCACAACCCTGAGAGTCTCATGTGCTACCGACTGAGCTGTCTGGGTATAATGTGTCTGCTTGTTTGTGTTTCTCCCTGTGCAAATAAATCATCTGCACTGGAAACCAAGAGATACACACATTAAAAAAGAAAATAAATTCATGTAAGCATATAAACCTCTGGAAATGCCTTAATTCCCATTGTCTTCATGCACAAAATATCTTTCAATATACTGTAAAGACTTCATCAAAGCCAGATTCAACGTTGTCTTTTCTCCATGAGAGAAACTGTGGTGGTTGACAGGCATTGTATTTTGAAGTGGTCTTGTTTGGGATCATTAGAAAAAGACGGTTACAATCCATGTTTCTCCATTAGAGACATAACATCCCTCTGTGTGAAAACAAGGCAGACTAGATCCAGTCGCTATCTGCCTGATACCAGGACCAGTATCAGATATATAGTGCCACTATACAAAACCTCGCTCTTCCCTCTCCTTCTCCTCTTGCATCATCTGCCCTCCCGTCTCTCCTTTCCTGCATCTGCTCCTCCTTTTCTGTCTCCCTCCTCTCCTCATTTCCTTCTAAAACCACTTTTTCCTCCTGTTGATCATCTTAAGAATAATCACAGTGAGACAGCAGGGAGGCTCTTTAATTAATTCAGCTCTGAAGTAAACCTTCCGTGTGTACTTTGTATGGAGAAATAACCATGAGGATATACAATTGTGTGTGTGCATGTATGCGTGTGTGTGTGTGTGCGCGCGTGAGTGTGTGTACGTACACCTCCTTCCTTGAGACTGCTTTCCTTTTTAGCTTCCCTGGCATGCAGCGTAGTGGTGGAGCTCAGAGTCAACACACACATCCAAGCCCAGTGCAGCTCCCAGGTTCTTCTGTGTCTCCTGTGTCATGATAAGGAGCCTGTATGTCAAACAGATTACAGCCTCAACATCCCAGTCTCAACATCCCATAATAACGTCCAAAGACACATGAGCTACAGCATGATGAACTCAGCATGGTGGCTATAGTGCTTTCTTTCTCTTCACTAACAAATAATAAGACAGCTGGTTGTAGACGTCCAGGGTTGATGCAGAATAAACCAAACTAAAGCACAATGATTACTCCAGTAGATGGAGCCAGTAAATGGATGACTGTAATAACAGTCAGTATAAAACAGTCCATCTGGCTGTTGGCTGAGCCACATGTCAGAGCAGCCATACTGCAGCCATATTCTGATTGCTTTTCACGGAAATGGGTCAGTGCCAAGTCAATTAGTTTGTGTTGAGGTGTTGAGTGGTGTTAAGACGTCACAGAACTCTACAGAGTTTGGTGGCCATTACAGATAATGACTCCCAAGTCCTCTGACAATGAGGACAGTTTTTATGATGTGTTTACTGGTGAGATGAATTGTCAAGGATGGATAGTTCCCTCTGGTACTCTGGTGGTTCATAACTATCTTTTGTGGTATTACACAACACACAAATGCCTCTATGTGAATGCCTCTACAGTTTGCCACATGTATATTCAAAGTAAAACTCCAGTGCATGGTGGTGAGGCAGGGACAGCTGTCTGACAGGATTTCCAGTTAGGAAACCAGTTGGAGAATGTCAAGTGGAAGAAGTTATAGTGTCAGAATCAAAGTTGGGGACTCGAGTCTCAGATTCAGGCTCGAGTCGCACTTAAGTCGCCAATAAATCGACACGTGACTTGACTTGAGATCTTGCTCATATGACTTGGACTCGTCTTGGACTTGTTCTCATAAGACTTGAGACTTGACTTGAACTTGTACTCATAGGACTTCTGAACAATGCTACATTTAACAAATTTCCTTTTTAATTCAACCCACTTCTTTGATTTGATCATGACTTGTAATGGACGGGCTCTGTCTCCTCTGACATCTCAGTGCTAACGAGAAGCGCGAGAACAGTTTAGTCAGGTCAAGACAGTCTGAGTGACAAGAATGACAACTCCTCCGTTCATCACAGCCTTTGGCTATACCGAGTACAAGAACATCTGTGATAAAAGGGTTGCTCGCTGCAAATCCTGTGGCACAAACATAAAGGACTCTGTGAGCACCACATCAAATTGTTTGCACCATTTAAGAACACACAGAGACAGGTTAGTAGTCAGTCAAAACTAGCCAGCTAACGTTGGCCTTTGTCTAGTTGTTTATAGGTACAACAGTAACTTTTATGTTGGCCGATAATAACGAGGCATGCTGTATTCCTTCTGGTCAAAACCACTTTATTAGTTGTCCTCCGTACAACAGTCCCACATGACAAAGGTTCCTACCTATGTCTATGACCTATTACTACAGCCTTGGGGCATTTTTGTCCTCAACGGCATCTGACAGACAGAAAGAGAAAGCTTTGTACTATTTCTGCTCTGCATTTTTAACTGTGTTTGATTGTAAAAAAAATTAAACTGTTTTTAAATTGTTTTGAGTTTTGAGCCCCTTGAGTGCCTTGAAAGGCGCCTTATAAAATAAATGTATTATTATTATTATTATTATTTAGATGGTTGGTTAAGGGTAAGGTTAGGGTACTTACATTACGTTGGCAAATGTGTAAAAGAAGACTTGCGAAAATATATCCAAATCGTAGTTGTAATAAGTAAAATTTGAAAGGAGACTATTTTATATGTTGATATTCTGTATTCTGTATATATTCAGTGTTGAAAATTGCTCAAAGCAATTTTTATATACA
>CABFOP010087786.1:0-13435 GCA_900683385.1 Anoplogaster cornuta | reverse complement strand
AGCATGCACAAGAGACACACTGTCATTCTTATCTACTGTACTTCCTAAACAATCAAAAGGGATTGTGTAGGAAGTACAGTAGATAAGAATGACAGTGTGTCTCTTGTGCATGCTTGTTTCTACTTGCTTGTACAATAAACCAGTTGCAAACGATTAGAAACTGTTATCTATTATAATACTGCAAAAAAAAAGAAGAAGTGTGATCAGATTACAGATATGCTGAAAATAATGGATTTGGGGTTTGTTTAACTCTAATTCTACTCTAATTCTTCTAGATCCTGTGAAATTAGAGGCATAAACATCATTTCAGATGGCTTGAAATGATGAAGAATGGTTGCAATTATATCAATTACTCAATTCAGTCACTAAATTGGATTAAATTGTCCGCGTGACTTCATGTTTTATGGATTTTGTTTGAGGCAAAGTAAAATAAAGTGCGATGTGTTTAAGGAATCAAAGTGCTTATTGCCGATCACAGTTTTTGAGAGGGTGATCAATCTGCTGTGGGGAAGGAGCCGCCGCCGCCGCCGCCACGTCCCTCTTTGACACAGCGTAAAGGCCTAATAGCTGTGGTAGTTACAAGTGACAGTTGAGCTCAGCAGCGTAAAGCAAAGGAAATAGTCTGTGTGTATCCTATCAATAAACTACAAGGCAGCACAAAACATTAGTAAAGACTAGAACCATTTTTATTATAATTCTAGTTATATATACTTTCTATATACACTAATTATATATATGTATATCCATCTGTACCCCGTGGCCTCCAGTGCTGGTGTGGGTCCCCAGAAGGGCCCTGGGTGTAGGGAGCCTGGATCATACCACTGAGATGGACCCAGCAGGGGTAGGTGAGTTTAGCAGCCGCGGGCAATTAGCGCATCATCTGACAGCGGGAGTCTCGTGCCTCTTGTCTCTCTGCTGAGAGATTTCCGGAACCCCGCGGCGCTGAGCCGTATCGATCGGCCCCCGTTGGAAAGGTCGATGGCTCGGCACCCGCAACGCTGCGCCGCCACGCCAGGCTGGCAACCCATTCTGGAGGGTGAGTGGAAACAACAGTGGAATATAAGAATGTAAAACTCCTGGTAAAAAATAATTGCAAAACATCAAGGAGTTTACACTGTGTGGGAGATATAATATGTTGTTATCAGTTCTGGATAAGGCATCAGCTAAATGACTTGGACGATTAATACCACATACATACTACAGAAATCTATGGTAAAATGTCCACTGCCGGTGTAGATGGTTGTCTATCTCACGAGCACACGATGGTTCATGTCTGTAATGAATTATGTATAGACTGGGATAGATTTGTTACTTAGGCTCGGCGACTGCTCAAGAAGTCCAAGTTCTGCCTCTCTCTTAAAAGAACATTAGCCAGTTCTCAGATGCTCAGAGCTCCACTGCTTCCTGCTCCTTTTTTCTCACCAGTTCCTTATCCACCGCTTCTGCACCAACAGATAAGATTAATGGACTACAGTAATTAATTCCATGGCTGGATTTTTTAAAAACACTTTCATACCGTATAAGCCCAGAATATGGTAATGTGGCTCAAGTTGAGCAACTCAGGCACACAATGAAACAGGAAAAGACAGTGACAGAGTTCTCTGAGATCTGGTGTGTCGGGTTGCATGTACACGTGCGTGTGTGTGCACTTGTGTGTGTATATACGTGTATGTTCGCACATTCGTACTTGTGTAAGCCCATGCCAGTTAATGTCAACACAGCTGACAGTGCCTCTGCAAAGTGATGAGGCTTTTAATTCACACGTGCATACAACCAAGCAGCAAGGGATCTGTTCATATGAATTGCATCGTTACCCCCCTGCTTCAAACAACCCCTTAAGGGCAAAGCAGAATTCAATTTAATCATACTCCTGTGAAAAGCAATGTCAAGAGTTTTTATCACTCGAAACGAGGCGCAGTCAAGGTGGAGGTCTCGTTCACGTCTCCGGGGAGAACGGTGGCAAAACAACATCGGGGGGTCTGGATCTCTCAACTCAGCCACTTCTGAACCGCCAAGTTCCTCCTGACTGTTTCCACTGTATCTGAGCACCAACATCTGTATCTTCTCTCCTTTCCCCATCGATGCCCTCCTCCTTGTCAGTGTGTCAGCCTCTTCTCGGCCAGATTGGCGGCCAGCGTCTCCTCATGCATCTTGCACGCGTCATTTCTGCGGTGTATCCGGAAGAGTTTACGGTAGTAGGCACAACAGCTGAAGCCTTCCATCCGGCTGAGGGTTGAGGTGGTCCTGGAGGGCCGACAGATCGGGCTGGACATGCCGGCAGCTTGAGCAACGACGACGGATCTCCCCCCGTCCACCTGCTCCACACTCGAAGCGGTCCGAAGGAAGTTGAGGTCCAGACGACCGGGGTTAGAAGATTCTCTGAGCTTGTTCTCAGGAAGGAATCTGTGGGACTGGAAGAAGGTACATTGTTCAGTTCAATCTACATAAGATTGATTTCTCTCTATTTGACTATTTAGAACAGCTTTAGGCCACAGAGTAGACCTGAATATGAAATATGGATTGGAAAGGGTTTGGAATATTTGAAAACCTGAGGTACACTCAGGTTTTGCAAGGCTGGTCGAATTGCTTAAAAAAAAATGAAAAAAAGCATAACCGCAGAATGCAAAGCAAAAATAAATCATGTCATGTTGTGCAGTCCATTTAGCAAGCAATCAAGTAATCTGATGAAGTGAAGTGAATGAGTGGGGTGGATGGTTAATCGCCTGCGGAAGGATTTTATCTCACAGGAACACATTAAAGAGGCATTCCGTCAACGTGGGCTATGTTGGGGGAGGCTGCGAAAGATCCCAGTCTGCAGGGGTGTGAATCAATGTGACTCTGCTGTTTCTCTTTAGCAGAACACACCGCCAAACAGAATTTGCTCTGAGCCACACTTAAACATTGCATCTGTCAAAGCATGTCTCAGTACTTGAATCTAATCTAATCTAATCTAATCTAATCAAGTGTATGAAGTAACCATTTTTCTTTAACAAAAGCAGTTGTCAGAATCCAAAGAGGCAGACGACCATCTACACGCAACATGAGACACTATAGTCAAAGTGTGCCCGGATTCTTACATGTCATCTACATTGGAAGTCACACACATTTTCCCGACTCCGCCATGTCCATTCGCCGCGGAAGAGGGAAGAGCGACAGACTGCATTTGGTGACGTGTGATTTGTGCTGTGACTGTTCTCCTCTCTCAGAATAATATCCATCAGTGGTGTGGTCATAAATATCACACAAGATCCTATTCTATTAATCTATTAATCCAGCAAACATATCCATGCAATTATTAGAAAAATATGCCACGTGCAGCTACACAATATATATATTTTTTCTTTTAATACAGATTATCATTATAAAAAAAACACAATATTATGAGCAAACACCTCCAGATGAATAATACTGTATATGTAAAATGTTGAAAGTGGTTTGTCACTTTTTGACAAGTGAAATTAAATGAACTTTATTTGTCACATACACATACTGTACATGCAGTGAAATTATTTTTCTGCACACCTGACCTGACTACACACACACAACATATCACCCCCACACACATGCACATGCATTTTCAGGTTAGACATCTAATCGTTTTTTAAAACAACTTGTGCAGTTTTCTCCCCTTCACAGGCCAGAGGATCCATAAACTGCAATGAAAGGAAGAACTGCAAACTCGTAGATGAAAACTCGCCGTCTGATGTATTAGTAACTAGATACATGGTTTCTTCACAGAGCTTTCCTCATGAAAACATCCGCTTTCATACCACGCAGACAAGCATCATCACAACAAACATTGGGCGTGACAAAAAAAAAATGCTCAGTTGATTAAGTCCCAAAGCAAAAAAATCAACATAACTCCAAACTTTTGATTTCAAACTTTATTCAGGGCATGAAAGCAGCTTCCGTCTTCAGCAGCCATTCGTGGATCATGTCTGTCTTCCTGTCTACTGACAAGCCGCCCCTCCTGCCCTCTCGTGGCGAGCCAATGTCTCAGCTCCCTGTCACACTTGCTCTTTAGTTGGCGGTAGAAAGCCTCGCAGGTGAAGCCCTCTCTCCGGCCCTGGTCAATGTGCTCCAGTAAGTACCCACTTGTCTGAGCACTTGTACCTCCTCACCCCGCAGACCAGCCGGGGTCGACGGCCTCACACAGAAAGCTCTGCAGGACGGTGGAGTATATTGGAACAAGGCAGCGGTCCTCTCCACACCACCCAGGGGCTTTGGGCTGAATCCTCAGACAGTCTGGAGGGGCAGCAGGCACAGAATGAATGCAATCCAATTCCACATTACTTTGTTAGGATTGTCAGGCTTCTCCACTGAATCAAGGAAAACAACAAAGAGAAAATGGATGCCTGTCTAGATGAAACTGGACGCTCTTCCAATATACAGAGGTTCACTTACCTGGTTGACAGAGGGATTATCTATTATGTCCCAAAGATCAGAAATCATAGAAATAAATCATAGGAAAAAACCCACTCTAACTCAATTCTATCCTTAATATTTTTGCTATACCTGAACCTAGATACCTTGAAAACATATAATCTGCCTTTCACATCTAAAAGGGGCATTTCACCCATAATTACTTTATTCCAGGCTTCAGTGTAATCAATTCCCTAGGAAAGAAATTCCACTTTGGTCCATAGTTCATTCAATATTTAGTTGTAGTAGTTAATGTTTGATCAAAACACCTAACACACATTTGGAATAAGTGTGTTCAAACATATACAGATAGATGGTATATGTTCAGATTACTGCATAGTTTCTGTGAAGAACAGCAAGACCACAAGAACATGAAGAGAGAAACCTGCTCATTGTTCCTAAACAACGTTTTTGATGCTGCTCATCATCGAGGACTAGTCTACTGATGTCAAGCTCGGGTCAAACAATTTACACCTGCACTCAGACAGTGGCAGTAATGGAAAGGGGCAAGATATTCAATGCAACTGCCTTCATAACCAAAGTCATATATTGTCACCTACTTGTTTTAATGATTCACACTCATGTTGAAAGTGCTCAGGTTGGGGACATGAGCGTAAAAAAACGTTTTTCCAGAGAAACTCGAATGTATTCTGAAGCTGGCAGATTATCAAATACCTGTAATGTTGGTTTAGAGAGTGAACAGTACAATACCTCTGCCTGTAACCTTCTTGTGATCCGAGAGGTTCATGGCTGAATCATATTTTGTAGAGCCATGGCTCTTATATCCCCTGAGCGAGTTCCTGGTGAGGTTCAACTCTAGTGGAAAAACACAGAGGATGGCTGATACCTAAAGGCAAATAAGCAGCAATCTTGCCCTGTTTTCAATAATGCATTGGGAGGTTTCACAGACATGGATTAGATAAACCAGATCTGACTCTAAAGTACACTTTCAGCTGAAAAAGGCTTTCAGTCTGTGAAACTGGCCCCTTAAGTATTTGGATCAATTTTAAGTACATTTGAAAAAAGGTAATTTTTCACACACTTACTGTGTTAATCTCTTCAATGGTATATGCATTTCAGAGCAACGCTCCAGATAAGCATGTTTGTTGCACTAGCAAAGCACATCCACTTATTCAGTCTGATTTGTTGCAACCTCACCTTGAATTTTCATCACAATAAAATCCATTCGGTGTTACCTGTCTTTTCACGGTTGTCCTTTTGATTGTGTTTTAAACTCCTGCAGTGTTCAAAGCTGGCAAGTTTATTGCTCTTGAAATACTGTTTCCTTGTTTCCTAGGAAACCAGAATCCTCTGAAACTGGAGGGCTCTTATCAAACGGAGATGACACACATGAATGAAACAATGAAAACTGCCACATTGCTTAACACAAATCACATGTTAGTTACATCACTCGTGTTTATTTCAATAAATTCAACTATTGGGTGATTTTACCCACGTTTCCTTGGAATATCCATCGGATCAGATCCCAATTAGCAACGGAGGCGCTTCAGGAACGCTATCTCTGTATCTAGGCCTCACATGTTTACTGCACAGTCTGGAGTCTCCTGGAAGTGGAAGTGTGTCATCTAATGTATGCAGCCAACAGCCACTGCTCGAGCTCTTGTGGGTATTGGGGATTACATAACCTAAACTGACGTGAGTGCGTGTGTGTGTGTGTGTGTGTGTGTGTGTGTGTGTGTGTGTGTGTGTCTGTGTGTGTGTATGTGTCTCCTACGGTTTCTCCCCCTCCCTGACAACCAGTGCCTGAACATCTCCGAGGACTTGCACTGTAGGGAGCCTAGCTTGATTTGCGTTATCATTAAAGACACATATGGGGTGTGGGAGACTGTGGAAGACTGTTCTGCTGTTATGTGTGTATGTATGTCACACACCGGATGAAAAAAAAAGTCCACATGGTGCGGATTAGAATATACAGTATTTCCGTGAGAGCATTTACAGAATTTTAAAGATATTTCAAAGAGCGCTCACGATTTGCACCGCGCACTTCACAAGGACGCACCCGAAAGATTATGACGAGCAACATGAAGTGAGTCGTGCGTATACCCGCCGTTCTGGTTTTCCGAGGCAGCTGATTGGCGTCTAGGCAGCATTAGCGCCTGTCAGGATGTGAAGCTTTCTGGCAAGTTCTCCCTCAGAGCCATGTCATCCTGGGAGAGAGAGAGGCACCGGCTTCACTCACGCAGTGCCTTCAGTGCCTTCCGCCGGGTGCAAATGTTCCACGCTATTATTTTAGGCAGTGTGATAGGCTTAAAGGTATTATATGTACGTTTTTGAGAAGCATTTTCGGTTATATTTGTTGAAATTGTCTTTATATCCTGACAGCAATCAATAAATCAAGCTCTCTGAAAAAAAATTAGTGTCTGTAGTGGCCATAATACCCTACTGTAAGTACGTCCAATCATTTCATTCAGACCAAATGAAATGGTCTGAATGACACTTACCAGTGTCTCTTAAGTTGCCCTTCAGCTCTAATTAAATGATTAGATGGCCCATTTGACTGAAATGATTGGATGTCTTACCTGCCTGCCGACTTGCATTCCCAACAACCAGGAAACCAGACTCCGAGTAGTCTAGACTGGACCATGGTGGGATGGGGACCAACACCGTAACAGAGCTCCAAAGGGCAAGCAGACTTCTGGACAGCGCATTTCCCACACCCGTCTTCACGTCGGCGGGGTTCAGTGCTGTAATTCGCCATTCTTTGCTCGCTGCTACTGAGGAAAACAATCAGGAAATCCCTCTTCCAGAAGTATCGACCGGACTACGCCACGATGTGGACCTTTATCGCTGAAACACCTTAATCGAGCTACATCGGGCAAGCGGACTTCTGGACACCACATTTACCACACCAGTCCACATTTCGGCAACGTACGGCGCCATTCTTCACTCGCTGCTACTGAGGTAAACAAAAAACAAAAACAAAACACTGATTAGCAGATGATACCTTTACATAGTCGGCTATGAAACTGATTTTAAAAAATAGCCGTGCGCTTACGAAATTTTACATTTTGCAACATCTATCATTAAGTGTTTTCACCTCTTGAACAGACCCCGAGTTGTAGTGTTTTACCATGTGTAGTGTCTGAGAAGGCATTGGAGAAAGAGGAAGTCCGTTCAGATCCTTCTACCATCTTGCATCTACAGTTCTGTCAACAGGCAGCCATTCAGCTGACACCACACAAGAGCGGACTTGGCGTGACTTGGTGCGAACGCGAAATTTCACCATCTCACTCAACAGCTGGTGTTCAAACCGCATCAGATATAGTTGGAATACTCACCTCCCCCCTTTCTATACCTCAGTCGTGGATGATGACAGTCGGGTTCTCTTAGTGTGGATGCAGATCATGAGTATGAGATCATGAGATCATCGTAGTCCAATGGAACAATGTGAACACGATAAACAGGATTCAGTGTGAGATCAAAAGTAGTTCCAGGGTCAACATTTCTTGAAATGGTGCTCACCCTTAGTCTAGCTGTTAACACACAGCTGAAGGACATACAATCAAATATCAAAAACAAAAGACAAACACGTAAATCAAACATGATTTAAGTTTTTACTTTAAGACTTTTGAATGACAGGTAAACATGTACATTGACATCAGATATAGTCCATTCAATGGACCCAGCAAATACAAAAATAGTCTTAATAAAATCCTTCAATTTCATGATGACAATTTAAGGCCACTGGAGTTACTGACAGCATATAAATCCACCTGCCATGGTGTCAAGTTCCAGCATACAGTATTACCTGCAAAACCATGTCCATGACTTGAATAACTGATGGAGTTGTTATGGAGAGAGGAAGCCCACACTATTGTAAAGGGAAAAACAGCAACACGTAGTCCATTAGGGGTTGGGGGACAGCAAAATGAGCCACTTAGCAGGTTCAAGTGTTTTATCAAATCAAATCACATTTATTTGTATAGCCCTTAATCACTGTTAGTCTCAGTCTCAGAGGGCTTCACAGTACCCAACATGTGAAACAGTAAATGGTTAGTACACAACATCCCCCAGCCTTGGACCCTCAGAGAGGACGAGGAAAAACTATGGAACAGAGAATATAGTTCCAGTCAAACAGCATCTGGACTCCTGGAACATCAGCACCGTTCAGGACACAGGCCTGGTCAATATAAAAGCCCCGACCCGTCAGAAAGATGTGATCCTCCGGGCAGAGAATATACATTTTACTGCAGCCGTGCTCCATATCTAATTAGCATACAATATAATGCCAGTTTTACTATGTAGGACATGCCTGGAATAACAGATGGCCACGGGGGACGATAAATACCCCTTTTAATAAGAGGTGGATAGAATATTTATACCACACTCAAAAAACGCAACCTGATGGATCATGGAAATTGGTCTGCTTTGTAAGTGTCCAATACATATTTACCTGTTCTTGGTGAAATACAACTTTCAATGTTGTTACCATCATTTTGTATCTAAAACAGAAGTCATAAAATCATAACGGGGAAATCCGCTCCAACATGCACATCCAGGAAGCCTGCCGTTCCAAAATCTTTCCTCTGGCTACAAGGCCAGTCTGTTAAGACCAAGATCACTGGCCATCTCAGTAGCTTCCCCCAGAGAGCTGTCAGACTCGGCCAGCCCTCCCAAGGCTTACGGCCCAAACAGCCACACAATCCCTAGACAGACGCCCCCTCCCCTCCCCCTACGGAACGGACTGTAATCTTTTCTGTTTCTGTTTAGTCCATTCTGCATATCACCCAGCAGTCTTTGCACAGTCACACGCTACTTATAATGCCTGCACAAGCACATGGTGACCTTTAACCTCAGGAATTATGTCCATACTCCATTGTGGAACTTATTCTGTGCTTTTCACCCTACTCGATATCTCAGCTATCTCGTGGTACTGCTGGACTGCTCATCACCAACACTGTCCCCTTGGGCTGAATGTGAGGTGCTATACTATGTGTGTCCATATGATACTATATTCCTGCACCAATGTCGCAATGACAATTTTTTGTAAAATCGTTATACTTGGCGAATAAAGTCCCCATTGTGATACTGGCTAAATCTTCATTTCCCAAATCCCATTCATTATATTGTGAGTATACATTCAGAATAAATACCAAAAACCAATTCCAGCACATAAAGGCCATTTCCAACAGAGCCCATTAGAGACTTGGGGACCAACAGCCTGTGGAGGTTAATGATAAAGGAAAGGTCACCAGCGGCTCCCTTCAGTCTCCCCCAGTCTCTACTCTGCTGTCAGAAACTTGTGTGCTTGATGACTTCAAATCAAACAGGAAAGCGCTTCAAGCGCGTAAGTATACATGTGCTCAACTCCTTTTCTTAGATCTGAGAATCATGACTGGTGCGAGTCTTCGTAGATAAACGCCCTTGCATCTCTCCTACCTTACACCTATCCAGCTGAGAGGCGATGAAAAAGAATTGGGACAGTACCAGAGAACCAATCAGGCAGCCATCTGGCTTCCCGGCACTATGGAGGTGTCAACAGCTGTCCACCCACCGCTGTGTGTCTCCTGGTCCCACTGCTGAGAGAGGCAGCGCACAGTGAATAGAGCCATTCAGAGCGATGAGTCTGACCAATGGAGCAGAGGTAGTGTGCATAAATCAGTACAAACCACAAGGTGGAAACAAAAGAGATATATAACTAATCTCAATGTACCATTATACAGATAATATCATGCATAAATTCCATTTCATATTATTTTTCATGATGTTTCTGCATCGGGGAAGGCACTTTCTACGAACTCTGGAAGGATAGATGAAACAAGGAAGGTCCTATTCATACCTTACAATTATTCCATTGCATGTTGTTGCATTTGTACTGACACAGCAAGTGAATACATTTCCTCATAGTAGTTGCAGAAGTCAAGCTATCCATAGAAATGACAAAGCTATGAGAGATAATTCAGTGATTTATCCTTATCTAGGGAATACACCAGGGTTTTTCCCGCATAGAGGAATTTTGGGCACCACCCCCCCAAAGAGGTTTAAGCCAGCGCCAAAGGAAAATCACCAATTGTTGTAATAAAAATATATTTTTTAACCAGTTTTGCTAATTGGGGTTTCATTTACTCAAGCATAATAGACATTTTTGTTTATCAAATGGTCAGAAATAACAGGGAAATGCATAGATTTCTGTCAAATAAGGTAAAAGACTCATTGCCTTTACTGTTGCGACGCGGACCGATCATGCTTACTGTCGTGTGTAGTCAAAGGCACATTCTGAGCCAGGAAAAACCCTGGAATACACCATTTAAAACAAACATCGTTGACACACATTAAGTAAATCCCCCCCCAAAAAAAATATGGCTATGATTTAGTCTTACGAAGCTACATTTCACTCAAGGAGCACCGTACTGAGGCAAGCAGCAAGCGACACCACACTGAAAATGAAAAATTACAAAATACATGACAAGTTATTTTCCTTCAGCTAGATTTGCATTGCAAAAGTGCTTAAGTCAAAGCAGAACAGAATGACATAAGATTGGAGTTTCTCCTGTTATCAGTAGTTAAGTAATGAAGAGTAGGAGGTTCTAGGTAGTTGAAAAATGCCTAGATGATGATCTAAGGCTTTTTCTAAGCCACTGGTATGTAAGAGTAGTTAGCACTCAAAATGTCCTGAAATGTTCTTATCAGTATACCTGAAGGATTGTCCCACTTTCACTTGACAAATGGAGAACACAGTGGAAGGAAAGAACCTGCAGAGAGGAGCGTTGGCGCCCCCTAGAGGATAAAACTGGAATATTAGAAAATGCCCATATGTAGGGGCCGTGTTATTGTAATGGCAGCCAATGCCTGCTCCCCGCTCATAAGCAGTGCTGCATTTATTGACAGAGGTAACAGATGACTAAGAGTTGGTCTCAGTCAGATGGAGAGGTGTGTGTACGTGTGTGTGTGTGTGTTTCAGTGTGAGAGACAGACAAATCTGTGTCTATTCATGTACATGTTCACTCCTTACCAAAGGTTGACATACAGTCTGTCCGCTGTAAAACAAGAAACCTGCCAGCATATACGATTTCACAGGTTATCACTATTCCTCACACTACTCCTGGATAAAAATAAAAAAAAGAAATTGCATCATGTATATTCCAGTTGGCTCCAGTCTCCCAGTGGCTTGCAACAGGAAAGCATCCCAAGAAAAAAACGTATTCATTCTCATTCATATTAAAAAAAACCTAAACCTAAATATTTGTTAAAATAAGTTCCAATTGGTCCATTACTTCCAGCTGGCACAGAAATGTGCAAAGGATAATGCCAGGAATGGAGCTTCTTCCTTTGGGTTCCTTTCAGGACAAGGCAAACATATCAGAAAACATTTCGCAATTCGATGCACTCACGTCTCTCCTCAGCATAAGAGCCCTGAATGAAACCAAAGTGAATATATTCTTGGTTGGTTCTTTTATGTTCTCTCCTCAAAGAACCACTTTTGGTGGAGACTGTCGGAGCAGGGTCGGAGGGCGGGGGCCGGCGTGTTGTTGTCCGTCTTGTCTACCGCCTCCACACACTTCCGGCTCGTCACGTGGTACAGGCTCCCATCCTGAAGACAGCAAGGTGGGTGTATCAGTGCTTGTTCATGGACAGAGCTGCTTCCTTGCAGTATGAATTATATTATGCATTCTCTTTTAAAGTAATATGTTATATTATAGCGTTCAATCTGGGGAGAGTCTTTTCTATGCAAAATTGGTATGTAACACCACAGAAGACATTATAGATAAAGCTGACGAAATGATAGCTAGATTTGTCCAGCGTGGGTACCCTACTGATGGATTCATAGGGATTATGAAATGGTACTAAACAAAACCCGCTCGGAATTGTTAGAAAAAAGTAAGAAAAAAGAGACGAGTTTCTCTGTAAACTGCATCACCTCTTATTCTCCCCACTCACATGTGATAAAGTCAGTTTTTAAAATAACATTTTAAAATCGGACCCTGAACTGGTCGGGATTTTTACACATCTGCCTCTTTTAGTGAACAAACGGGGGAAGAACTTGAGAGACCAACTGGTCCATGCTGATTTTGCACGACACACGCCTGCGCAACCTACGCAACAGAGGCTTCTGCCCAATGATAACTACCGTTGTGGTAACTGCACAGTGCAACAATACATACAAAACTAACAGTTTTCATCATCCTCACACTAACATGGTATTTCCCATTAAAAGTGTCATTACTTGCACCTCCACACATGTTGTGTATATACTACGTTGCCCGTGTGGTTTAGTATATGTAGGCAAAACTACCAGAAAGCTGAAGCAACGTATTAGTGAACATAAAAGCACTATACGTAGAAATGACCGAGATTACCCAGTAGCTGCACATTTTAATGATGCTAGACATGACATCTCTACTTTACGCTTTTGTGGTATTGAAAAAGTCAACCTACCACCATGATCTATTGCAGGGGTGTCAAACTCATTTCAGGTGGCGGCCGGATTCAAGTAAATATGACCTCACGCGGGCCGGATGCACGTGCGCGTGCCCACAATACCTTAATTGCCGCTTAGTCCACTTGATTTTTCAACCTGCTCTCACATCTCTGCTATAACTACAAAGTGTTTAATTTTACGAATTTCGGTTAATCTTATGAAGAAGATGAACAGGCAAGCATTTGAAATCGAACATTAGCAAACACAAATATAAGTCTAACGAACTCTGACAATGAAAACAGAACACAAATTGTATTCTTGGGCCAACCAATAATCCATAATCCATAAAACTCACTTTTACAATAAAAAAACAAAACAATGTGTTGCCATTTCAAAGTCAGAACAGTCCGAAAATGTCCATATGAATCACAATATTATGAACGTCAATTCATAATCCATTTTGTTTACATTGCTGCTTCCCAACACTTGACATATCAACTTGACATGTCTTGGCTTTATCCAACTTGTCAACATCAGGAACCAGTTTCTGGGCAGTTGTGATTTTCATAATGTCATTTAGATGTCTGTGTGTCAGCTGAGAGCAGTTTGGTATTGTTAGGGGTCGATCAAACA
>CABFOP010087778.1:0-13156 GCA_900683385.1 Anoplogaster cornuta | reverse complement strand
GCAAGGAAAAAGATAATATTTTATCCCTGTGGAGACCAAAAGAAGCAAGCCAATGCTGCCTACCTCATTGGCTCATATGCAGTAAGTATTGTAAACACATTTGTTACCTATAGCTTGTAACAAGGAAATAAAATTTAAAAAATACATCAGAATATAACATGAGATGTATTTCAAGGTAATGCATCTTCACATGATGCCGGAAGAGGCCTACAGTCTACTGGTGTCAAGGAATTCCACATACCTGCCATTCAGGTAACCAGACATACAATGGGTGCAGCATTAGTTAGTGCCCTGTCAATACTCATGTGACAACAGACGGGTCAAGTAAGAGATAAGTGCTTGGAAATATTTTTTTTTTTAAAGAACTAAGGAGAGGGGGAGATGGTAGGGACTTGCATGCATTCTGGCCAGAAAAATGTTTTAGAAAAATATTAGGCTGTAATTTTAAAGACTGTCAACCTACTTTATTTTTCAGAGATGCTTCCTTTGGAACATGCATGTACAATCTGAATATTCTAGACTGCCTGCGTGCCATCCACAAGGTACATCACTTAAGTTATGTAGGACCTTTTTTTAATTTAATTTTTTAAGTATGTCATGTCCCTAATGAAATTACTTTACATCATCTCAGGCTTTGCATTTTGGCTGGCTTGACTTCTCCAACTTTGACGTGGAAGAATATGAACACTATGAGGTATCAGAATTGTGTGGTGGAGACGAATCAGACATATGATGCTTTGAGATATGAGAAACTATGAGATATGGTTATTTGACTCTTTATTGTTGTTGCAGAGAGCAGAAAATGGAGACTTTAACTGGATCATTCCAGGAAAATTCCTTGCATTCAGTGGGCCTCATCCAAAAAGCAAAATAGAGAATGGTGAGTAAGATACAGGTTTTCTGTGAACTGTCTCTGAACTCTCTTTAATTTTTCCTAAACTCTTGAGAATGGTGTATTTCTGTCTCTCTTCAGGGTACCCTCTCCACGCTCCCGAGGCCTACTTCCCCTACTTTAGGAAACACAACATCACCACTATCATCCGGCTCAACAAGAAGATGTACGATGCCAGGCGTTTCACCGACTCGGGCTTTGAGCACCACGACCTGTTCTTTGTGGACGGGAGTACACCGAACGACGCCATCGTCCGGAAGTTTCTCAACATCTGTGAGAATGCAGAAGGAGCCATCGCTGTCCACTGCAAAGGTAAACACTGACCAATGTGGATGAAAGAGCCTAATTAAATGGCATCTGTTCAAAACCACCTTATGAGAAACAGTGTCTGATTTGAAATGCACCAGTCACTACTACACTTGATGCATGCAGTATGTGCAACCATTAGGTGATTATTTTATATTTTTTATTTTTTAGGGTGGATGAAAGTGTAACTTATGAAATGCATCCCCTTTTATTAAAGAAATAGTTCACCCCAAAATGAAACATGAACTTCCACCCCTATAATAAATAATTGTATGTAAACCACAATTATCCTTCTGGTTTCTATTGGCTTCAGTCCTAAGCAGAACACTCTTAAAACTTTAAATGGAGCATTATTAAATTATATCGTGATAATTATTGACATCGATCAATATGAAAAATCATATCGTGATAACATTTTTGGCCATATCGCCCAGCCCAACTACCCCCATGTCAAAGGAGTTTTGACTGACATGGGAGTGAGTAGGTAATGACTCACTCTTCATTTTGGGGTGAACTATTTCTTTAATTGTTGATACTGGACTGAAAATATACCTTTAACAATCTACAGTATCTGATTATACCGTTTATAGCGCCCTGCTTGCTGATAGACAATTTCAAGCAATCCGACTGTTTTCCAGCTGGTCTGGGGCGAACCGGCACTCTGATTGGCTGCTACATGATGAAGCATTACTGCCTGACTGCCGCGGAGGCTATCGCCTGGATACGGATCTGCCGACCGGGATCCGTCATTGGGCCCCAGCAGAACTTTGTTGAGGAGTAGGTCTTCACTAACGTAGTATTATGTTTCACAATGCCGATTCTTGTTTCATATGCCCATGACCCAAGGGCAGATCTGCTGAGTAAGCTAGATTGTAATGGTGGTAGTGGTTTGACGGGAAAAGGAGGAGTTGGTTCTCATGGTTTGTTATAATTATGTATGGCAGCAAGCAGAGGAGTATGTGGACAGAGGGAGACGTGTTCCGGGAGAAGATGCTGAACGAACGAGAGAAGGGCAAGATGGCCGTCACCAGGATCCTGTCCGGGGTCGATGACATCACCATCAACGGGAGCAACAAGAACAGGATGCCGAAGAAAGAGGAAGTGGAGCTGGTGAGTTTTGAAATAATGCTCTTTCCATCTTCCCATGCTTCCGAGTTGTCAGCTTGATTTCTTCTTGAAAGATCTCCATAAGTGGCAACAAGTAGGATGCACTGCTCTCTATTCACCCCGTTTTCTTCTTCTACTGGACGATTCTCAGTATAATGATGAAGAGGAGAGGAATGGTCTAACACAGGGTGATAAACTGCGAGCCCTGAAGAGCAAGAGGCAGGCCAGGTCATCTACAGGTTCGCTATCGTAAGTACCCAAGCAGCCTGCAACTCCCATCATGCATCACACGGGTGTGATTCAGTACCATAGAATAAGCGATCCCTCTCCTCTTGTCTGTCTCTTGTGTGATAGATGACATGCATATAGTAGTTCTCAAATCATAAGTAAGTTATGTGACGAGAAGTAAAAATGTGACTATTTGGGAAAATTACGACAATACAAAACTGTTCTCCTTTACTCACAGTAGGCTACGGATCAGATTTTTGTTCAGAGTTCAGTGTAGTTGAGCTGTCCTGTTTGTCAGGTTTTGGACATAATGTGTCTGGGCTGCTCTCCCTTACCCACACCATGGCAGTCTCATCCTAATACCATGATTCACTGATGAAGAGCTGAGGACCCAGGAAATGCCCAAGTAGTATTAAAATAACTCATTTCCTCTTATGTCTTTGGACTAAAGAGCAGAAAGTGACACGCTTTGTCAAGCGTTGGATTTAGAAAAGCAGAACAGATCTGGAATTTGATGCAATCTGAAAATTAAATGTATCTGGAAATTAGTTTTACCACAGTCCTCACAAACTTTTACAGTTTCAGCATATGTGTAATAGCTTGGTTAAAATGTCAGAATTGGGGAAAAGACTGTATTCACTAGTTGATTAATCAAGATGGATGCATGTTCCTCAAGGGGCACTATACTGCATTCATGAATTGGTACTATGTGGCTCATACTGTAACCACTGTTATCTGAACAGGGAGAACCCCTATGGAATGTCCTGTCTCTGTTCACACTTCATACAGTCACAAAAGGATCAGACCTGTGCCACAAAAGAGTTAAAAACCAGATCTGCGTAAATCCAGCTGTGGAAGGTCGGGTGTCGGCGGGGCGGATGACGGTTGACTGGCCTCTGCCAATGTACCCATATGGCTTTGGCTTTTGTTGTCCCGTGTCAGGCAGGCGGTAGTGTTCTGCTACAGTCTCATGGGTACGGTGTGGCCGCTGTGTTGCCTGCCATTCAAAAGATAGCAGAGAGAGAGGCAGAGAAAGAGTGGGGGAGAGGAAAAGCAGACAGAGAGGATGTGAGGTTTTGTATGATGGAGGTAAGTGCACGTCACTTCCTTTCTAGCTGACATCCTCGTCCTATACAAGCGGTTGCTATGCCGACAAATGGTATGGCTAACAGTGTGGCTGATTGACATGTTTTTTTGGATGACTACGGTGTGAAGTGGGTTTGCAGTTAATGGATGCAATACGTCTACACGCCTTTCATTATCTGGCACTCATGGACACCTCTGGAGTTGTTCTGCTTTGATATCGAGGCTTATCCAAGATATCCTCCGAGTTCCGGTAAAGCTCGTAAGTCAACTAATCACGGTTTTACAACAAGGTCTTGATTAGTTGGATCAATATGTTTTGGTGCTCAGCTGCCACTGCTGACATGGCGCTTTCCACGAGAAACATATTTGGAAGAGAAACATTGGCCGTGGCTCTGATCTGCAATAGGTATTCCTTATTGTCCTTTAAAGTAGCCGACATGCCTGTCAAACCAATAAAGCTGTACGTGCTTTTGGTAATCACCAGTAGGACTTATTAGGGTATTGTTGTCTTATTGGACTAAGGTTTATTTTGTGGCTTTTTGTGGCATTGTTCAAGGGTAGAATGGCCGCTTCCTCCTGATCCCACTCATTATAATTGAGAAGAGAATAAAAAAAATGAAAATGGGCTCCTGACCGCTCTCAGAAGGGATATCTTTTTCTTTTTTTTGCTAGCACGTATCTCGTCATATGCGTTATCAGCATATTTAGTTGCAAAACAAACCTCAAACTCTTAACTGAACATAACCATCTGGCTCCATTGTTTGTTTTATGTAATGCTGAAGTGCATGCAGAATTACAGCGGAGATTAGAGTGACGATTGTATGAAAGTGTGTTAGACCTCTTCTGCCTTCCATGCATGGCGACAAGCATGAAACCTTTGGACATGCATGCATGGGCACGCCTCCGTGTTTTGAATGTTGTAAATGTTGGGCTGGATTCATTGTTAATTGCCTGTTGTTTTTTTCCATTGCGTCTGTGACTGGATCAGTGTATGCATACCGTCCAAACCTTTTTCTTCCTTCAGGTTCACATCTCTCTATGGACGCCAGCTTGTTTCCTTTCACTGATACAGTTCATAATGGATTTGGAATACTGTGAAAACATCTATGGGATTTGACCATATTTAGACATGTTCTTATGAACTAAGTATGCATGGAAATTTGATAAAAACATCCTCGCAAATCTAATTGAGAAGCTTGCTGACAGATATGCAAGGCTCTGTAAGTGGTATTTGAGCTAATCCAGTCCCAGTGGAAACCCAGAACATCCGAGGCTTTCTGTCCTGCCCGGACCTTTCTTGTCTCCTTCCTTTTTTGTTATGTTTTCTTTTTCTTTTTTTTGCTCTTGTTGGATTTGTCCTCCTTTCAGATGGCTGGTAGCCATGCTGCTCTCCTCCCTGTGTAGCCTTGCCCTGTGGTGGATTGTGTATGGCTTCCCTTCTTCCGTCCTGCATTTCTGTATAGACGGGTTAGGATTTCAATGAGTTCTACTGCCCGTCCATCCCCAAAACCCCTGTCCTGCCCCCCCCTCCTGGAGCTCTAACTGAAAATGCTGTAAGTGAGCCCCCTCATCTCTCTGTAATCCCCCCAAAAAAAAAATTGTTTAAAAATGACTGGTGGTTTTATCCTTTTTTTTTGCAAGGAAAGTAAAGTTGTGCTGGTGAGCAGAGCTAGTCCTTTTTAAAATGTACAAGAGCAGAAGCATCAGGCCATGAGTGGTTTGTGGTAGATTGTCATTGATGGTGATTAAGTCGCATTGGGAAACTACAGTAGCTACTTAATGTTCCCATATTCCCTTTTCTCTTTAAGCATCATCCTTTGCTAGTTAATTTGTGTTTGGTTTTCCAGTTCCCCCTCAACTATGCCTTGCTGAGAATCACTGAAGTTGATCAAAATGATAACATCTAGCAAACACAAATAAGACTCACTTGGATCTGCTCTGTTGATTAGTCTCACCTCCAGGCCTTTTCTGGTACATACATGGCTTCACGTAACCCCCCTGGGCTGCCACTGCTGAAGCTGCAATAATAATTCTTCTGCATTGTGAACTTGAATGTCTGGCAAAGTCTAAAAGAGTAATGTTTGATTCTGTGGCTGGTCTTCACCCTTAGCCCGCCAGCTTTATTACTGCTTCTTAATGTCATGTTGCGTGTGCTTTCACAGACAAGAAGAGAATAAGATTCACACCAGGTCATCGTCACAGTCACAAAGGTAAAGGTTTGTTCATGACGTGGCAGTATTCCTGTTGTCTGAGTGCAAACGTGCATGCACACTTGTGCACGACCCCTCAGACCTGAAGTGGTGTTTCTCCTCTCTAGCAGGATCATCCTGCAGTCCAGTGGCCAGAGCTGTAAGGCCAGCATTAACCCCTCTGCTCTGTCTGACCACTCGGACAGCAGGAAGAGGACCAGAACCTCCCTGCCAGCCAACGGAGTGGCGGACAGGTTAGTAGCATTTGACACTCATCCAAATAAACAAGACTCCAGATGTATTGTCGGGGTGGGAGGTACAGCAACTTCATGAAGTGGTTTTCCGTGTTCCTTAATGTATATACTAATTTTGAGAATTTCATACTATTGGTGCTGGACACTTAATGGGTTTTTGATTTTTAAAATGTAGAGTTGACAGACAACCA
This sequence comes from Anoplogaster cornuta, assembly GCA_900683385.1. Classification (NCBI taxonomy): domain Eukaryota; kingdom Metazoa; phylum Chordata; class Actinopteri; order Trachichthyiformes; family Anoplogasteridae; genus Anoplogaster; species Anoplogaster cornuta. The sequence goes on along the minus strand of CABFOP010087778.1, from coordinate 6,903 downwards.
AGAGGCTATAGCCACTCATGGATCCATGTGGAGTAAATTAACCCACTTCCCTTCTCTCTGCCAGCTCCCTGTGCCACACCAGACTAGCCAGGTCCCTAGGCAACTTGCATGTAGTGGCTGGCGACAGAGACCTGATGCGCTGTGAGCCATGTGGCGGCCACAGAGACACAGCCAGTACCACAGCCAACACAGGCACTCTGAAGAACTTAAACGGGGCACAGGCCCGTCTGCAGGCAAGCTCCCTCAGACCACCTCGGAGTCGTATTGAGACTTGGGCTGCATTTGCGCGCACACAAAAAAAATGAGGTTTTCAATTCTCTGTGGTGCAGATCCTAAATCCTTTACTTGGCTGGAAATCTGATTTCACGTGGTTTCTCCCCAAATTTGGCGGCCATCGTGGGATGATTAGATCTGTGGAGCAGAAGAGTTAAAAATCAGATCTTTTGTGCCCTTGTAAATCCAGCCTAACTCCAGAGGCTCAACACACTCTTTCTCCCCTTCATGCACAAGATAGCGGTTGGGTCATAATCACTTCACTTTCTTATTCTAATGCTTAAGCCATCGTGGTGATGCTGATTACAGGTCTGGTGTTGTGTTGGTAGTGAAGTACAGCCCCTACCTTGTTTCTCTATCAATGCACTAACTTGATATTAAACTATAACGGACCTGTCATTGTTGCCAATCGAGGCTTATAGGTACTAACTGCTCAACCGTTAATCTGACCCTGTTTCTGTACCACTGTCAGGTTAATACACTGTTAGTGGCTTTTCCTTGCATGTCGTCCAGCAGGTGATTCAGGAGTATGATTGGCTATAGCTTCTCTGGACTCTGCCGCTCACAGTCTTCCTACCTGTGTAATTGTCACCTCTCTGTGGCTTTTGTCTGTATCCTTTTGTGATGCTATTATTTTTTCCTTTTCTATATTTCTGACATTTAACAGACGCACTGTGTCCAGAGGACGTAAAGCTCGCTGCTCTTTGCAATCAATGCGCTTTTCCAGGCTCTGGTATCTGCCTCCTATTCTTTTTTCCTTTTCATGTTTACCGTCTTTAAATAGTATGCCATAACCTCTTTGCATTTCAAAATATTTTGAATATCTTGAAAAAGGCATGAAGGTTGATGTGCATGCAGTTGAGTTTTGTAATCAAATTCTGATTTAATTAACAGAAAATATTGACATATACAGTAGTGCAATCTATCAATTCAATTAGCAATGTAACACACTGGATCTTTATCTGTTCTTCCGTTGATACTAATTTTGTGATTTGTTCTTTCTAGTCACTCCATACCCAAAGCTAGAGCTCCTCTACTTCGGTGAGCCTGTGGATCTGAATATCCGGAGGAATCTTAAATACAGGCCAACTTTGACACAACTCTAATATTCTTCGACTAGATTGTCGTAGTTTTGAGAAATGGGTTGGAACAAACTTTCTTAACCAGTGTGATGTAAATCATTTATAGTTGGACTGATTACAAATTATTATAATCGTAAGGCACTTCAGTTTTTATGTTTTTTAATATAGTATCATGAAGCAAAGTCATATAGCCTAATCACTGCCTGGTTGTTTTCCTACTTATTGAAGCATGCAGTAGTAATCATTTAGATCAACTGTCAGACCGGCATGTGAATGTGTGAATCTGCTCTAAAATGAGCATTGTGCAGCAGATATTCCAGTTTCTAAGATTTGGGGATATCATGTTCAGTTGAAAAGATGAGTTGTAGATCCACTAAGTTGTGCAAACTATTGCGCTAGGTGATCTTAAAGATCAGGCACAAGGACATCTTTGTCTTGGATGTAGTTGAAATGTTTGTCACAGAATTCCATCCAATGAACCAGTTAGTTACAGTACCGTGTGCATTATTTGTATCTACATCCTTCAACTGACTCGTGTTTTTGTCAACGTTTTTCTTTTTGAGCTGCTGTATTTTAAGTCTGTAAATATGTCAACATTTGATATACTCAATTTGTATTTTGTAAATATTTTGTACTACTCGTTTCATGCTATGAGATAGAAGTCAGTGGTCCTAACGGGGCCTTGTCTAATTCATGTTCATAATCCACTAAATATTTCAAGCACATGAAATCAGACTTTTTAATTAAAAAAAATAATCCCAGTTTGTCTTTGCCTCATTGTACTTGTAGGGTTTTGAGGGAGTTGGAAAGCATCCCCCTCAATATCTTCTGAAATGATTGGCACCCTTTTCTAATACTTAGTTGCGCAAATGATTCTTGTAACCATAAATAAGCTTCCTGCATCTTCCTGTTGGCAGTTTCTCCAACTCTTCAGTGTTTGAAGGATTCCTTTGACCAACTTCCCATTTCAGGTCTCGGCAAAGGTTCTCAGTGGGATTGAGATCATAACTCATCGCTGGCCACTCCATAACAGTCTTTCTCTTGAACCATTCCTGTCATTGTCCTGCTGGAAGATCCATGACCTTCAATTGACACCCAGTTTTCTTACACTGGGTAGTACATTTTGTTCCAAAACGCCTTGGTAATCTTATTTCATGATGCCCTTAATACATTCAAGACATCCGGTACCCCCACAGCATTATAGAGCCTCCACATTCAGATATTCTTTGTCTTTAAAAGCTTCATTTTTGTCATTTTTAAACAAACTGCTAATCTGCATTGCCAAAGGGTTCTGATTTGATTTAATTGGTTGACAGAATATTTGTCCAGGTGGGTCTTGGCTAAGGTCAATTGGGCCTTGTGTTTCAGCAGTGGGGTCTTCTGTCCTCCAACCATAAAGCCCCTCATGATCCAGTGTCTGGCGTATGGTACGGGCTGAAACCATTACCCCACACCTCTCCAGGTCAGCCTTGAGATCTTTGGATGTCATGCAAGTTTGACATCCTCAGGCAGCTCTTTCTCACCATTTTTACAGACTAAGGAAGCAGACTGTTCTATCATTTTAAAATGGATAATTGGTTCATTTATACCATTTGGGCACCTGCAGGTCACAGGGGAGTTTAATTACACTGCAAATGAGAATACTTCCAACAAAACTGATTTGATTTGTTTGAAAGGGTGCAAATACTGTGATAATTTTGGAACTTAAAGAAATTGTATAGTTTGATCATGTGCTCTTGTAAATCAATAGATAAATGTATGAAGACAAAACGCTTAAATTTCCAAATTATTTCAGAACATATCGTAAATTATCTGCATGAAGGGTTCCAATTCTTTTGGCCAGAACTCTAAGTGATATGTTATCCTGTAGATAGTTAGACAGGATAAATGTCTCTGCTGTCACCAATTCATGTCACAGCAATAAACATTCCATACAGATGTATGTCAGACATTGGTACAGATGTCTAGGTGGCTCGTGTTCCCAACCCCATGTCATGTTCAAGAAGCAGGTTAATTGCAAATGAAGATAAATTTGCAGATGTATTTATTTTCCCAGGAACTGAACATCAAACAGTGCCTTCAGTGTGGCATCAGAAAAAAGCCAGAAGGATAATAAAACCCATCAAACCTTGAACAGCAGGAACACAAAAACAGTGAGGAGATATCTAGCAAGTGTAAGTGCAACCCATTTTCCACCGGCAGGCAAATGTGAAGAGAAGTGAAGTCCAAACAGCCGAGGACCCCGTGATCTTTATGCTGTCAGTGCTGGGAAGTCGTCTGGGTCATCTGGGTTAGGAGCCAGAACATCAGCCTGGAGGAAACCAACATGGAAATTAAATGCCATTCTTTAGCCAAAACAGACGGCAAGACGGGGCCTGCACATGCACTTCTCATAATATTCTAGTTGATTCTATGATGCATTTGCAGTTTTAGCACGTGTATGTTTGAGCACAATGGCTTTTGCTGTGTTCTATAAATAAAACTACTACAACAGAATATGAAAGCCCCTATAATAAATACATTTCAATCTCTTAGCGCAATGGTGGACCTCTATTATAAAAGACATGAAGTGAGCAGTGAGAACCAATGAACACTTTAAATCTATTTTGTTGGGTTAAGAGTTGAAGATATACCCTCTCAGGTGTGGGTTTGGCCTTCTCTGGACGACCAGTTTGACCACCTCGTCCTCCCCTGCCTCTACCTCCCCGGGTGGAGCGGCCCAGGCTCCCAAAATTGATGTCCAGCCGGGAAGTGATGTCATTCACAGACCTGCGCAGGAAGTGGCTATCGTCCTCCATGTCCTCTAGAATCCCCTTGGGGTTCTGAAGATGACGATTGGAGAAAACAAATTTAAAAGAAAGGTAAATACAGTCAATGATAGTGAACAATAGCAAATTACAATGATGTGGAGATGAAAACTTGAGCATTTTGGCAAAGGTCTGGTTGGGCTATTTGCATCTAAACTCGATGCCATCTGCCATTCAACTTCTGGCTTGAGGACAGCTTTGAAAAAGCCTGATCTCAACGTGACTATCATGGGCTGGTAGGATAGTTATATTCTCATCAGTGTTGCATGGCTACTTAAGACTTATCTACTTGCACAGTTCACTGCAACTCACTGAACCACCGAGTACAGGCAACTTTAGTTTGACTCCATGCCAGTACAATCAGTAGCCAAGGTCCCAGAGCCCCATGTAGTCACAAGAGGGAACTACTGCCAAATCACACACACACTTTGACCAGGGATTCCCCGTCTTGTTGACAGACAACACAAGCACTTTACACTCTCACCTCCAGGTGCTTTGACTGGTGAATGACTGTGGCTTTGGAGGGGACCTTGCAGTCTGCCTTGCGGAGGTTAAACTCCGACTTGGGACGACTCATCTCCTGCAAGGCTTTCCACTCGTCCAGCGTCATCTCCACGGCAACCTGGACCACCATCTCGCCGTCCACCTCCGACGCTCTATCACACGTAGGGGGGAGGAGCTACCGCTTTCAGTCCACGTCACACGGACCGTTTATATCTCTTACATATTAATGCTATTGATGATCAAGGACCTTCTTAGGTTACCAGCACACAGTTATCATGGTAAAAGGGACAATGACTAATAAAGCTTTAGACCACAGGTTAAGATGTTTAATACACACACACACACCTAGCTAACGGATGTCATAAGTACCTTCCAAATCCATTTTGGAATAATGTAGAAACCTGAAAATGAGTCAACTTTGACATTTGTTTGATAGCACATGTTCAGATGAGTCAAATGTCTCATCTGTGACTGACATGAATTTTGACACTTGACGACAGGACTATGGTGATTGTGTTATGGATTAAGAAAAAATAGTTATCAGCAGGAGTGCGACTGACTGAAGTGTGTATAAGCACATGAGGGCATAAGTGACTCACTGATCCTCTCCCTCCACTGGTGATGGGGGTTCTTCAGGTTTGACTTGAGCCTCTGTCACCTCCATCAAATCACTTTTAAAAGAAAAAAGGAACATGAACAGAAAGACAATACTCTATTGTGCCCAGCAACATGGAAATGCTGCTGATGAAGGTCAACTAACCCCATGGTGTCTTGAACAGAGCCCCAGTTCCAGGGTCCTCTGCCTCCTCTCTTCTCTTCGGGGGAAATGCCTCTGCAATAAGCAGCAGACGAGAAGTGGCGGTTCAATATGCCATTATGAAAGGAACACCTGTGCACATGCTTTTTGAGCTAGACCGCTCGATTTGCAAAAAAGGCATTACGTTCCGCTGTGCCGCTCGTACTCTCTCTTGCCCCTCAGGTTGAAGTTGTCTGAATTCTTGAAGTATCCGCCACCTGCTCCGCCTCCTCTTCCTCCTCTCCCGGCTCTGAATCCCCCTCTCCCCTTGGAGTCAGAGGCTGCATCATAGGAAGGCCTGGGAACCAATTAGGTGAGAATTCATAGTATCCTTTTGACAATCGCTGAATTTCAGACCAAGTTGGTAGATTGCTCTAAAGTGACTGATTACAAACATTTGCACACCAATTTGGTTACAACAAGATGATTTCAGGTCAAATATGGGGGGGGTGGAATTTCTCTTATGCATGTTTGCTATAGATTTGCAGGTGAAGTGAGGAAAACACAAAGAGCAAGTGCAGAAAAAGTACAAATGTATATAGAGTTGTGTGTTGCATCCACAGCATGTAGGAGGAGGTGTACTTAGAAACGGGATACTGCTGCGGGGTCTCTTCTTGGTCGGCCCTGCGCTCCCTGAAGACGGGTCGCTTCGTGCCCCTCTGAGTCTCCACTGGGCCACCTCTGCTATCAGTCACTGGGCCACCTCTGCTCTCAGTCACTGGGCCACCTCTGCTCTCAGTCACTGGGCCACCTCTGCTCTCAGTCACTGGGCCACCTCTGCTCTCAGTCACTGGGCCACCTCTGCTCTCGGCCACGGGGCCGCCACGCGCCTGCTGCTTGCGCCCTGCAGACGGGGGCAGAGAACACACTCACACAGAGCAAACTTGGGTTGTGCTGCTTTAAACAAAAAATTAAAAAAACAGAAAATGAAATCTGAAATCTTTAAGATAATCCTTTATTTGTCCCGCAGTGGGGAAATTTGCATCGTTACAACAGCGAAGTGTACAGCCAAGATAGGGGATAGAAAAGATCAATTAAAGACAATAAAAGGTAGTAGTATAGACAAAATGATCAAAAAATACTATACAAAATACTATACAAAACTAAGATACAGCAGAACTCTGTAGCAGCATTATAAACCTAAAAATAAAATATACAAAAATACATACAGAATATACAGAATATGGCTCCACTCTGTTTTTCATTACTCAGCACAGAGGAATAGACAGAGGAATTAATTTATTTCAAAGTGGGAAAGAAATAATTGTGGACTAAAAAAAACCCACAATGATAGTTTATATGATATAATAGAGAGCAAGCAGAGCTACCTGGAAACATCCTCTGACAACTGCCTGCAGCACTCGGTGACCCTGCAACATCAGCAGCTGACAAAGCCCGAGCAAGCCGGCGGCTCTTGGCTGGAGTATCCCATCTAGAACCG
>CABFOP010087749.1:0-11081 GCA_900683385.1 Anoplogaster cornuta | reverse complement strand
TTTCTTTAAACCAATCACAATCGTTTTGGGCGGTGCTAACACAGTAGCCCTAGCACGCTAGCGGTAGTCTCGCTAGCGGTAACCCGATACCGGAAGAGGAGGAGGGTCAGGGGAGTCTGCCATTGGCCGACTGAGTCAGCCAACTCCCCTGACTCTCCTCCCTCCTCCCCTTCCGAACTAATTCCAGTTTGGTATACCCGACAATCCAGACTACTGACATAAGCACTAAATCAGCATGAGTGAATGTGCCAAGCCTTCTGAATCTCCTATTCAGTAAAGTATACTGAATATACCAACATAACCTCATAATCAGAGCAAAGGACATAACTACATCATTTTGTAGATGTAGATGTCATCTATGCAAGAATATTTGACTCTTCTATGACCATTTTAGACCATCCTTCAGGAAAAAAAAAACTCCACCCATCTGAGGCCAAATTACTTCTCAATCCCCAATGACAGGCCGGTGATGCCAGGCTGCCAGTCCAAGTGTCGATGATAAGTGAGTAGCTGAGTTCAGCAGCTCTCAAGCGGTCTCAGAGTCACACTTAACTTCACTGAGCCACATGTCTCCCTCATTCATCTGCTCAAAATTACTAAATTTACTCTACCATGACAACTCGCACCTGACATTTAGTAACAACTGCACTGCTGTGAGATACTTGGTAAATTCACACCTTCCACTATCGTGAGCTGCTGAGTTGGAGGTGTGAGAGAGAAGCCTACAGTTCAGTCACGTATCCATTTTGACAGAGCAACTTTAACTTTTTAGTTCAGTCCTTTGTGTCTGAATCTAGATATTACTCTCTTAAAGGGGTATTTTACCCACAAAATGACTATTTCTCTATCAAGTACTCACATCTTGATGCCTTGAATCCACAGAGAATTTTCGTTTATCTTGCATACTTTCACGGTGAATGGCAAATCCAAAAACTGAGGAAATACTTGATGAATGGAAGAAAATAGGGGTCCAACAGCAGAAAAACAATATCAAAAAATCTGTTTATAAACTCTCACACAACTCTTCCAGTATAATCCAAGTGTCCTGTATCCAGTTGTATGCACAGTACATCCAAAACACGTGCATTTTCGCTCAAAAAACCTTTCAGTCTCACGCACGTACCAACCCGTACGTGCGTGAGAATGTAAAATAAAGAATGCATTTTCAATGGCAGAAGATCTCTCTCCGGAGACAGTTATTGGATAAGGTGACCAATAACTCCCCAAGACTTCCGCGGGCTTAGTCCTTTAAGAAAAATAAAACTAATCTGAATTAATTTCGTTTTGTTTAAGTATCCTTTTACATAGACCGAATTCCCACATCGGCCTATTTAAATTTACATTACACTGGGGGATGGGAAACTCTACAGAGCAAGTACATTCCCCACTGAAAAAACTTTATTAGAATTAAATGAATTGCAAGAATCCAGAGGGATACAGGTTTACATTTTCAGGTATTTGGCACACTAGCTACCAGAGTCTAGCATAGGTAGCTAGCTAGTACTGTAGCTAACTTCGTATTGTAGTTGTTGTTTCTGAGATTGCTAGCAAATTTGATAACACACTGAGCATTCCCATAAACCTACAAAAAATATTATGCACTGGCAAAATACTTTAATGAAAACATAGATTCACTTGTCAATACAATTCGGAAATAAAATCTCAAAAGAACCACTGCATAATCTCTCTGCAACAGGTCCCTCAAGAAAGGTGAGAGTATTTCCTGACGCTGCACTGACATCTACAAAGCTCCCTAAATTTTCCTGATAAGGTCTGAGGCGGGTGGACATTTCCATATTTTTGAACTGGCCAAATGATTTTGATATTACATTACAGGCATTTAGCAGATTCTTTAATCCAAAGCAACTTAGAATAAGTGCATTCAACATAGATTGGCAAGAGCACTACTAGTCACCAGAAATCGTAAGTGCATTTCCTTCCTAAGAAAGCATCTAAGAGCAGAACCAGTGCTGAGGTGCAATAAGTTATCTACCTACTTTTTATTTAAACAAATGAGACAAATAAGTGAAGAAAATAAACAAGAGCTAAGACAAATAAGTGAAGCATATAAGAATATAAGCAAGGGATAAGACAAATATCACTTGAGCCGTGACCGTGTAGATCGGCTGCAGGGGCCTCTGAGCAACAGGGCAACCACCTCGAGGCAACAGGGGGAAGTGGTCAGGCCGGGGTGTAAGGCTTGATCATAGCCTGGAGGTAAGAAGGAGCTGTTCCCTTCATGGCCCTATAGGCTAGCACCAGGGTTTTGAACTGGATGCGAGCTGCTACAGGAGCCAGTGTAAAACGGAGAAGGGTAGTTGTGTGTGAGAACTTGGGGCGGTTGAACACCAGACAAGCTGCAGCTTTCTGAACAAGCTCCAGAGGTCTGATGGCAGACGCCGAGGCACCAGCAAAGAGGGAGTTGCAGTGTTTCCAGGCAGGAGATAACAAGGGCCTGGATGAGCACCTGCACCGTCTCGTCAGTGAGGAAGGGGCGAATTGTCCTGATGTTGTAGAGTAGGAATCTGCAGGAGCGTGTCACTGATGCGATGTTTGGCGAGAACGACAGTTGGTCGTCCAGTGTAACACCCAGATTCCTCGCAGTCGACGTCACCACAGCATTATCAATGGTGATGGCCAGGTCTCGGTGCGGACAACCATTCCCCGGCAGGAACACCAGCTCAGTCTTGTCCAGGTTGAGCTTCAAGTGGTGCATCATCATCCACTCTGAGATGTCTGCCAGTGTCCACTTGTGTCAGAGGGGGGAAATGACAAGATCAGCTGGGTGTCATCGGCATAGCAGTGGTAGGAGAAGTCATGGGAGCGGATAACGGAACCAAGAGATGTTGTGTAGAGGGAAAAAAGAAGATGACCCAGAACCGAACCTTGCGGAACCCCAGTAGTCAGCCTGCGTGGTTCTCACACTGACCCTCTCAGCGTCACCTGGTAGGAGTGACCCGTCTGGTAGGATGCAAACAGGGAGAGTGCAGAGCCTGAGACACCCATCCCCTCAAGGGTGGAGAGGGAGATCTGGTGGTTCACCGTGTCGAACACTGCAGACAGGCCCAGGAGTACTGGAGTATCAGGACAGAGGAGAGAGAGTTCGCTCTGGTGGCATGGAGCGAGTCTGTCTACGGTATCTACGGTTTCTACGGTAACAGCAGCCAGAATGTACGGATGTCAGAATCATCAATCACAGTGATCAAGCTTAATTGAACAAGTGAACAAGACTAATTTGGGAATAGCTCTGTGAAGCAGGAATATGTCCTCATCTTGGCATCCACTAATACAACTACCCCATTACTGAGGGCTAATATTTGACAGGAATGACAGTGATGTCATCATGTTGCTCACATAATACAGTGAACTTCCTATGGAACAAATTCATACAGTTTAATTGTGAGGCTAATAACCTTCGACATTCACAGTGTAAGAAGCTTTTCTCCCCCTCTCCTTCGCTCTGTATCTCTCCCACCTTCTCTCCCTCTGTCTCCACTCTATTCCTAATCATTTCATTGCAAAACTACGAAGATATGAGAGAATGGATTTCCTCGTTCTCTCCGCACCTCTTATGGCCAATCCTTTCTTTACAGATGACAACAGTACGAGAGAATAGATTTCCCCTCAGACGCAGGTGAAGAGGGGCTGATGTTAAAAGTGGAGACATGCCAGCTGGTGTGTAATCACTGTTTTAACCTCCCTCTCGGTCATTAATCATAGTCAACAAACTCAGGCGGGCGACGTGATCCTGAAGACTCCTCCACCCCCCCCACAGCTTCACCAGTACAAGGGAGCTGAGGACCAGGGGGTCTCAGGCTGGCAGCTAATCAAGGAGCCTGCAGTCAGAAAGCTGTGGACCTGGATAACGAGTATTTGCTTAAATAAGTAATAACTTAAAAAGTCAATAAGTATTAATTTATATAAGCATGTGTTTGAAGCACCAAGCCTTGCCAGAGGCTGGATTTACACAAGGAAAGCAAAAGCTGATAGAATCTGAGTCTGTTACCTTGTGAATATAGCTGAAGATCTGCCCACGCCACAGAACTGAGGTTTCAGAACAATTCTTTCTCCTTCAATTAAAAAATCCATTCGTCTTTTCTTCTAACACAATACCTCCGTTTTATGATAGGCTAGACAAAAAAAATTCTGTAATAATTATTTTTCTGTAACATTTCTGTAATATGATTTTAATTTATGATTTTGATGTTAAAGAAATCTTAAGAAACCCTAGAAATTGAGAAAAAAGGTGATGAGACAATAGAACACCCATTAAAAGACATGAGGATTGAATATTCACTATTCAATATCCATGAGCTGTTACAAAGTGATATACTATAATGTGATATTTTCCCCCAGTTTAAGATTTTAAGATGTTTTATGTGTTCTGTGGTCCCAGTCCGTCTACGTTCACTCTCATTGTTTCCATCGATTTGTAATTTATTTCCAGAACTAATTTCTATAATGGCATCTAAACTATTCTAAGGTCCATATACTGTGTTTATGATAACTTCCCATGATTGCTCTGGTGCCCCAGAAGGTCCATTTTCTCCTCCATCATTTTGATATACTCCTCATGCATTGAAACCAGCTACTTATTAACTAACTGCTTTATATTCAGAGGACTTGGGATGAAGGACCTCTGACCCCACAAAGCCTTGCTATTGATCTGAACCCATACGCTGCTCCATATAATTCAGACTGGCTCCCAAGTCATTTTTCATGATTTAGTTTAATTAGGCATGGCAGTCCTGTTGTGCAATTCATTTCCCCTCAATAAACAGCGCCTGTGACACAAGCTGCAGCTTCATAAAATACCACAAGTGCCTTCTTGAGTAGTGGCTGTGGTAAACACTGCTAACAGGCGTCCGTTTTCTTCCCCAAGGGTTGTAAAGTATGAAGTGCATTAGTGAGATAACACCTCTATTACTTTTAGCAATATTGCTGTTCCTCAGTGGCAAGCCGCCGTTGGCTGTTAGTCACATTTACTGAAGGGATGGAGGGAAGCGTAACTTCAACAGATGTTTAGATGGACGCCAAGTAGTCAACCGTTAGGAGACAACAACGTAGGTTCTCCAATGCTCATTTATTTCATAAATCTCTCATGAATGTTGTCCTGTTGGAAACCCGCACCAATGCACTCAACTCATTACACTATATCGTATCACACGCCAGCAGGACACACATAGCATAATATAGAGTAATGACTTTTGACTGTGTATATGTCTGGGGTGATACTGTATGTATGGTCTATGGTCCTTTTTTTTTTTAGATAAATGTCTTTTTTTGTTTTCTGCAGTAGTGCATTACTGCTCTTTATAGATATTTTTTGATATTTCGAAAAGTTTCATTTCATTATTTTTGAAAGCATCTTCACTTTATGGATTTTTTTTTCTGTATGTGTTGCGGGTAACGTGTAACGTGCGCCAGGCCCGGCTGCAAGACTTGACAGACCAAATTTTTTGTTTAAAAAAAAAAAAAGTTGTCTGGATGCGGGAGGGAATCAGGCGCGTTCTCCCCGCATCCGACAGTTGAGGCTAATTGGACAACTGCAGCCTGGAACTGATTTAACCACGGTGTCTGTCTTTTCAAGCGAGCGGGAACGAGACCGGGTGGGAGCGCCGCCGTCCCGAGACTGAGCTGAAAAGCTGCAGCAAGAAAGGAAGAAAGAGTTTATTTATCATTTCATTATAAATAAACTATACCACAAGCCTCCTGTCTCTGTCTGTCATGGCCCCGGAGGAACAAGTCTACAATTGTATACTAAATTACAGTAAAATTTGCAATTTGCCTTAATTGGCTGTAGCCGGTGCCAGATGCAGGGAGGACCAGTCCACCAGCTTCTCTCCTGCATCCAGCCCATTGAGTTAACCGCTACAAAACTACTTTCCTTTTCCAGGGCCTACGATCTGGCAACCATGAACAATGTTATGGCCAAGTAAACAGTCCAGTTCTGCTGCATCCAACACCACACCTGCACCTGTCTTCTTATCCTGATGACGCTCATTACGGGCGTTGGCAACTCAGTTCACTGGGCTCTCGGGTGAGGAAGCCAAGAAAACGAGGATGTATTCAAAGTCACTCAAAAACAGAGTCAGGCAGTGGAGGGGGAGAAAAAACCACACTGCAAAATAAAGTAGGTCTATATTATGACTCAGCGCAGAGTTAAATACAAGACAGTTCTTTCAAGCCGTTTCTTTTACAGTTTTGCCTTTGTGTTTGTACTCAGCCGCACTTCCCTTGCTGGTTCCCAGACATCAAACATGCTAGATTATTCTTTTCTTTTATTATTTCACACCGAATATGAAGTTTTTAGGTGTAAGAACCTCTATAGGAGCTCTGTGTGTGTGCGTCCGCATTTGTGTGTAATATTTTTCACAATGCGCACTGCTTCGGGCTCTGGAGGCCTAAACAGTGCGTTCCCATAAGGGCATGAGAGCCCTGCAAGCAGGTGCCAGTTAAAATGGGAACTGGATGTGTTTCCCAGTCCACACTAGTGAGGTTAAAGTTGTGATGTATAAATCAAATCTATTGTAAAATATATATATATAACAATTTTGATGGCTCAGGGAGAAAAGTTTCTGCAGAAATGTGCCCTTTTGCACTTGAGCATTCTGAATCTGTGGCCAGAGGGGAGTACTGGAAAGTGATGGAGTGGATGGCCTCGGTCAGGAGCTATTATGTGTGTTCAAGTCCAAGTTCTTTATTGTCATGTGCAATCTTGAGTCTCAGGCTCCCTCCAACAATACTCAAACAATGTGTAAAGGAGAAACACGCAAGTAAACAAGTAAGAAAAATAGAATAAGAATCTAAGGCATAACACACAAGTAAGGCTAAAAAAACAAGAATCTAAGACATGAGTAAAAAGATGGTGGCTAAGAGCACTGCTCCTGCTGGTAGGGGCCGACTGGAGCAGGTGTGGCAGATTGTCAATCATCTTTTACTCCACCTACAGGCCAGGAGGACTAAATACAGCACTGTCATACATAACAGGTATGTTGTTTGAAACTGACATACTTTTCCAGTGTGATACTGAGACATTTGACGGCCTCAGTTCTTTCTGTCATGGTTGGGCTGTGGGTGCCGTAGCATGCTCGTGCATATTTCTGATATTTACTTTTATGCATTGTTTAAATACAGTATGTACAAATGTATCCATTGCTAAAACTGGGTTATACAGTACACAGTCAGAAAGATCCATGGCTGAGACCTGACGTTGAAAAGACGAGTGCTCATGGGTGCTGATGAAGGCCTTTAATGACAGAAAAGTTGTTTAAATTTGTGAAAAATATATTTGAACACCCCTAGAGCAAGAGTTGCTTATTCACTGGATTCATTTCAAAGACAGAAATAAAATCATTCATAGCTCCTTCTATGAATTACAAATATCTATTTACTCTTATTAATATTTTGCAGCTAAATCAAAGTCTCCTTCCACAGACCACTGACTGATCTATCTGGATGTCTGATTAATACTGCCCAAAAACCATTTGAAGACTGGTACATTTGCTCTATAGCCGGTGGCTTATTTGGATGCTGCTACTGTACATGCCTTTGAGATGTCTCCTCAAGGACTTCTTAAGACTAACGAAGACTAAACCTCACCAACATCCAATGCTCCTTACTGGAAAGAGGTGAAAGGGGAGAAATTGCAGTCTTTTTTTCTGTTACCTGATGAAGAGGCGAAGGCGAGAGGGAAGGAGACAACACTCCTGTCAGAAATGTGAATGAGACATTGGAGAGAAACACGCTTGTTTCCAGTAGCACCCTGTTGGTGTTGTGGGTAACAACTTGTTTATTAGAGCGCGAGCAGCGGATATCAAGACTAATATCTGCCAGCCAGAGCCCTTTGGCAATGTCTATTCTCCTGGTCGGTTTCGTCAGGTCCACATCCTGTTTTCTTGAGATCAAAACCATCTTTGAAGTCTGAGATGGTCTTTTGATGTTTGAGGAAATGTGAGTGACCCAAGGTGAAGCGCTCGGGTCTTTACACCGATAAAGTCAAAAAATGTTTTATTACAATATCCTGGGGACTGAGTGTGTCTCTCTTTGCATTCGTTTCACAGGAATATGCTGCGAACGTGTCATTCCTCAGGAGAAATAAGACTTCACTGAATAAAAAAGTAGACGTTTAAAGGTTGCTGCCGAGTAAATCACTTTAAATGGTTCACGTTTTATAGAAATCGTGTTTTAAGGGGAATTAAAAGATGCGGCAACTTCGCGGCAATCATTTTCAAATCTCTTCAATGCTTCACACCAGGAACCCTATCAAATATATGTGCTCTGCTCCTTTGAGCTCGTGCCTAATAAAGTGCGATCACAGAAATACACCTCAAGTCAATGCAAAACCATTCGCTCAATTATAGTCGATGACATCACTGACACATTAAAGTATCACAAGATTTTGCACTCTTCAAAGTGAGAAACACACAAATTGGCTACACTAATTAGCTAACTATGAAGCTTAGGGAAGGAAAATAACTTTGGTTCGGTTTAGGCAACTAAAACAATATGGTTAAGGTAAGGCTTTGGTCACTGTTAAAGGTAGGATAGGTAGTTTTTTGAGCATTTTTGGTTATATTTGTTGAAATTGTCTTTATATCCCGACAGCAATCAATAAATCAAGCGCTCTGAATTTTATTTTATTTTTTTTAATCCGGTGTCTGTAGCGGTCATAATACTGTAATAACTCCGTCCAATCATTTAATTCGGACCGAATGAAATCACAGTAGAAAGCTTCTTTGCACGAGTTGGGAGTTGAAGGAAAACCGTATCAATGTTTGCAATTCAATGTACGTTATTTCAAACTGTAGGTTTCCAGTCGTCCTTTCGTGGTGTCTAAATAGAAAAGAAAAGAAAATCACCAGAAAGCTTTCACTGTGGGACGACTTTCAATTGGGATTGCATTTATTTCGACCACAGCTTGTAAGTATTTGCAGCACACCAGTAATGCGTGGCTGTAGATATCTCTGCCACTCAACTTGTCTTTGTTTTCATGCGGTTCCACCTGAGAACAGCCTTCCCGACAAATTCCAGCATCGGTAGGTATTGGCTCGGCCTGAGTATTTCACAGAACAGACTGTCACGCTTCCATTTACAGGACAGGGTGAGAGGCGCAGAAGGACAGACGGCAATGATCTCACACTCACACAGCTCCCTGCGCCCTTCCAACTCCCATCCTCTCCCCCGCTGTCTACTCCAAACCTTTAAGTCTAGACTCAAAACGAAAGGTTGTGGGGGTTCATCAACTTTTGAATGGCTTTGCCCGAAGGAGGTCTGGCTCCAAAAGTCATTCAAACTAAACACGCTGCATGAGAACTTCAGAACAGCTGCACGGCACATTTATGAACAATCGATCTTTATGTCAGCGTTCATTATTATTATGTCATTTATAAGAAAAACATTGAAAATATGTACCGTTTTTCAGATATTGTTCGGTGTTTGTTAAGCATTTTTCACGTGCTTTTCTCTGGATTTGTGCTGGTGATAGATTTTCCTCGTCCCCAATCTACCCCCCTGCTGGTCGAGCAAAATATTGCAGTGATGATCTGATTAGAGGAACGTGGGAGTCTGAAAAAAAAAACGCTGTTCCGGCCGCGTTCTCGGGGTAGGTACCTTTTTTTTCCAAAAAGCATGTTAATCCATATACTTCGCGGCTGGAAATTCACAGAGGCCACAAAGCCGCAAATGTGCATCTGAATAAAACATGCATCATAAAATCAGATAACAGCGACTTTTCTAAACCTCACGGGACCAAAAGTTATTCATCACTGATAAACAAAATTAATTGCCCTCTCTCTTTCCCAAAGTTAATTGCCTTTGGGTGCTCCATTCTACAGCTTAGCTTCATGTTTGTTTTTAAATAATTTATACGCCAAATTATCATTCTTTACGCTTCCCCCCCCTCTCTCTCTCTCTCTCTCAATTTACTCTCATGCTCGGTTTTCCCTGCCAGCTGAACGCAGAGGTCCGAGGTGAGATGCAATAGATATTTTCTGTCATGAATAAACCATTTCATGCCCTCTTTCAACACCGCCATTAACATCAGGCAATTTACTGTATACGTCTGTGCTGCTAATACGCCCTTGTGTACCACAGCAGGATATGTGTCACATTACCGAGGGAAATGTGTTTTAAAATGGCGTTCGGTGGTCAAGTTGAAATACACACTGTGCCTCTTCCCGCCGAGGAATCGTGTGCGTGTGGAACAACTGTGAAGGGCATCAACAACAAGTCAAAGGCAGCTTAAAACAAGCTAACATTTATTTGCTCATTCTTTCTCTTTCATACCGCAAGCCAGGGTGAATTCTTGATTGCGACGGGGTCAAGGGTGTCTATTTTTTATTTACGATATCTCAAGCATAACTGTATTCCTCGCTGAACTAGAAACAGCAGCATGTCACAATTTACGCCATGACCTGGGCAAATATTTAATTCTAATTAGCTGGGAGGAAGGAAAAACTGTTTGATCGGTATTCAAAGTGAATGTGCAAGCGAGATTTCATCGTTACGTTCCAGCTCACTGTTGGAACAAATGGTTTTCAGACTCTGTTTTATAATTCACAAGTCAGGAGTCAAGGCTTGGCGCGGCAGTCCGGGGAAATGTTTATTGTTCAGCATTGATGTTGTAATGCAGCTCTCTCACGTGGAGCTATAGACTATAGCATCGGCTGAACGTGAGCGTTTCTGGTTTCTGGCACATCCTGAAGCGTCACACTGTATTTGACCCAATCCAATCCACTTTATTTATATAGCACATTTTACAAACACGAGGTTACCAAAGTGCTGCACAATAGATAAAACGAGATAAAAACACAATAAAATACATAAAATGGCATAATACAATTTTTGAAAAAGAACAACCATATAAGACACAATAAAATACATAAAATAGATGTAGATGGCATACAAAATAAATAAAAAATAAAATAAAAACATATAAAAACACAATAAAATACATATAAACATATAAAACACAGAAACAGGCTTAAAAGGCAGAGTCACGAGACCACACAATTCTCATGCTTGATTAAAAGCCAAGGAGTAAAAATGGGATTTAAGACGTGATTTAAAGGTTTCTAGGG
>CABFOP010087730.1:0-10517 GCA_900683385.1 Anoplogaster cornuta | reverse complement strand
AGGGCTAGGGGTGAAAATGAGAATTGGGATTCGGCCTTGGACTTGTCACAAATGACTGGAGACATGAGTTGGATTTAAAAACACCTTTGGTGAGCAGACTCCGCCCACCCGGCCCAACCGCAAATGGACCGAATCGATCCTGCAGAATTCGCAAGAACTCCTACCTGGTCTCATTTGTCGACAGTCGTTATTCTATGCAATCAAACGTAATTTGAATAAGATATTAGATACATATTCTACACATAACGTTAGTAGCTTTAAATTAGTGAATAGAGCGCATAAAGATTGCAATGAGTTTCTACTAATCCCGATACGCGCCGCTCTGTCCTTTATGGAGAGAATTCCAAATTCCGTAAAAACAATATCTGACGGTTTAATATGAGATTATCGGCAAAAAAAAATACATACATTGCAGAAAATTAAGACCTTTAAAGAATCGTTAGTCTTTTGGCAAATTCAGCATACAAGTGGCACCCAAAGCAGGTCTTAATCTAGCCTCATCTTGAGACTCTACAGCATTCTGCAGTAGAGTCTCATTTGTCTGCTCGGTCACGGTTCTGCTTCGGTTTTCCGCGTATAAACTGCTCAACAGCGCCATCGCCGTTGTCTCGTGTTCGACAAAACCCATTCATTTCTATGTGACATGTAATACCACCTAGCAACGGCGATGGCGCTGTTGAGCAGTTTATACACGGAAACCCGAAGCAGAACCGTGACCGAGCAGACAAATGGACCCGTTATTTCAAATTTACGGAATATTTCATAACACCACCATGCATAGTTTTGAGAAAACTCCTGTGGCTTCCTCAGCAGTACTTTTTATTTGAGATTGGTGCATTTTTGAGTAAGTATGGCGGCGGAGAATTTTCGTTTACATGACTTTGGGCTATAACGCCTGAGACTCTACTGCAGAATGCTGTAGAGTCTCAAGATGAGGCTAGTCTTAATGAATACAACTGTATCTTTTCGAATTGGTTCGCCCGTGATGTCGATTTCCCCCCCACCAAAATACACCACAGACGGCGTCAGCAAGCGTAACGTTAGAGACTAAAATTCTTAAATGTATTCTTTTATCAAAATAAGAGTACTGCTTGGTGGGTCGTTTCTATGCCGAATACACCTGCAAACCAAAACGAGTCGTAATAGGTTTCAAGTCATTTTCTACAAGGTGTGAACGTTTTCTGATATGCAAGGAAACATTATTAAATTGGCAATCTTAAATAAGAATTTGGCGTGAGCTTCTCTCCATAAAACAGAACGATAAGTAACGTTATCGGGGCTAACGTTAGATTTCAGTGTGCAGCGCTGCAGACACACTGCAAAGACGATGGATAATAGCTAACGTTAGATACCCAACAGGTCAAATACCAGTCTAAATGATTCAACTATAACGTTGACAGGCCTGGATTAATGTTGAAATTCCCTGCCGACATTCAAAGTTGCAAACCAGCAAAGTTGCGAACTACTCATATGATGCTAACGTTAGCTGACGTTACATTAGCCAGTTAGCTTAGCATTTGGATTTGACTACTATGCAATATGACATTTCGAATTTTAGGAGGCCATGTTTGTCTCAGTGCTCCAGTGAGAAGACTTTAGCTACATAGCTAACTAACGTTACTTTTAATGAAAGTTTGGTGGAGTGTCATCATGTCGACGAAGCAGCGTTATCTAAAGCTTTTTAGATTCCCGTCAAATGCTTACCAGGCTCGTGAAGCTGTGCTAGCTTGCTAACTGGAGAGGGAAAGGGGATTATCTGGCTAACTCGGCGGCTAGCTATCTTTACTGGATAGAGCTATAATGCTAACGCTAGCCTGCTAACGTTAGCCAATTTGGGGGGTTTACCAAAGCGTCAATTTGTTAGCTACTTCTGGTGTCGTGCTAAAATTCACAATAATGACTTATTTGACTGTGATGCATATAACAGGACATCACACACTGCCATTTACAAGTATATAATTAAAAGGACCCATCAATAAACTGTTTTAATGCAGTTTGTCTCTAGGTTAAACTCTTACCTGGAGCAGCCATCTTGAATTCTCTCAAACTGAAGTCGGATCTGTCATGATTTTCAGGGAAAGCGGAAAACCTTTGTAATACTCATCCCTCATTGGTTAATTCCTGTAGCTACGCCTTCTCATTGGACAACACAAGCAGTATATTTTTAAGGGGTGGGATTAGTAAGTAAACAATTTTGTCATATAAAGGAACTATATTACATTGGAGTCAGGCTATACTAATAATACTAATAACAAAACATTTTATATTGGTATATTTCATACTGTATATATACATTATATAACAACATTACATGATATATGAACACATATTTGTATAATTTGTATATTTTATGTATTTATGTATATATATTTTTAAATTCTATATAATATATATAATTATATTGTACACATATGTATAATTTTAGCACGGCAGGCATCTACAGTATGTCTATAAAAAGGCTGCAGGGAGGGCTGTGCCTCCCACCAATTATGGCCTACATGGATGATATGACAACTATGACATCAACAGCTCCATGTACTAGTAGGTTACTGTATAAGCTAAGTAGTAATTTACAGTGGGATAGGATGAAAGTGAAGCCAAGTAAGTCTAGGAGTATTTCATTGTTAAAGGGAAGGTAGAAGACAAGATGTTTTTCATAGATAAGTAAAATAGTGCAAAATTTAAGTGTATAAAGTGCAGAAGTAAAGTGACATCAAGAGTTCAACAGTCTTTTGGCATGTGGGATGAAGCTGTCCCTGAGCCTGGTGGTGCTGACCGGATACTGCCACTCCTGGTGATGTGCTGAGCAGTTTTCATCACCCTCTATAATGCCTTATGGTTGAGGGCAGTGCAACTGCCATACCAGGCGGTGATGCAGCCAGTCAGGATACTCACAATGGTGCACCTGTAGAAGTTGCAGAGAGATGTTGAGCATCCTCAGCCTGCGGAGGATGAAGAGCCATCGCCTCACTGTCTTTGTGATGGTGTTGGTGTGGTGAGTCCAGGTCAGGTCCTCGCTGGTGTGAACCCTGAGGAACCTGAAGCTGCTGACTCTCTCCACCATGGTCCTGTTGATGGTCCTCCCTGTCACCTCCTGTAGTCCACAATCAGCTCCTTAGTTTTGCTGATGTTTAGATGGAGGTTGTTGTCCTGGCACCAACATGTCAGGGCTCTGACTTCCTCTCTGTAGGCCGTCTCATCGCCGTCGGTGATCAGGCCAATGACGGTCATCCACCACAATTATACAATCAATACATACAACAGAGAACTCTCACCTACTAAAAGTGCTTCGTACATCAAAATGTTATATCTTTATCACAGACGTCTTGACGTTAGAAAAAATACAAATGGAATTTAAATTATTGAGAAAATAGCACAGAACTTTAAATAACAACCTATGTAATGCTATGCAAAACGTTGTACCTGTACTTGTACTTTGTGCAATGACAATAAATTGAATCCAATCCAATCCAATCCAACTACTCAAAGCATCAGATCTGCCAAATCAATTGAAGCCTTTAAATCAAAGGCTGCTATTTGAATTTTTGCATGTGTTTTTTTTAAATTTGTGCTTTATTCTGTTTTATAACCTTGGCTGCTCTGTAGCACTTTTAAAGTGCTCTATGAATAAATTTGACTTCTTACAACCTCACCAAATCTTCTCACCTAATATGGAATTAAAACAACTTGCACAATCAAGCATAATTTATGATCACACATCTATATACTTTCGCTTTATTTCCAGTAGTCATTACATTTCCATTGAAATATGAGATGAGATGATACATAGTTTTCGTTGTTTTCTAATCTGGTTGTGTTCCCCAAGATTGTAATAACGACTCGTAACATCTTTCTCCTCCAAACCCTTCATGGTCTCATTAAGTGTGTTGTCTGTATTACATTACTTCCAAAGACACTCACAACTGGCAAATGTGTAACGAGCACTAAGCTACTTTTCACTTCTTAAATGTGCAAGTGATGATCCAAAGCTAGCAGTTCCTCGCCTTGACAAGTCCTGTCGGAGATTATCAACTACCAGTAAGAACTACTTATTATTGGAGTGGCTAAAAATACAACTTCCCTCTTGCTTCCTGATATTTAATTGCAATTCATCAGTATGAATAAAACAATTTTGAGCTTATGCAAGTAATATAGTATACCAGTATTAGTCTTTTATTAAAAATCAGATACAGTATAGTGTAGTCAGTGCACCTCTGTATGATGGATATGATACAGCTTGATGGGATTACATATTTATTGTATAATTGATCAGCACTATATTGGTTGTCTATGGGAAGCGTTTAACTTGAATTGATTCTAATGTGATACTTTGACCAGATTTCTCACGTGTGAATTAATGTTTATTATTATTATTACCATTATCATCCTGGGTTGCAGTGTCCCATGATGGTCTAAATTCTGTTTCCACCTTGAAGAGTAAAATTCTGGGGAAAACACTGAATACTTTATTGGAATTTTTTGGCATGAAAATCATCAAATTCAAAGACATTGACATGGAATATGAAACACTGGCAGCTTCAACCCAAACACATCTATGTCAGCCTTCAAAAACCCATATCAGTCAAACCCAACAGCATCAGTCCATCACATTGCTTGTCACTCATGATAGCACCTTCATAAAACATTGTCCAAAATGCAATGCCATATCCGGTTGAGACAAATGACGATGTGAAGGCGAGTGGGATATTTGATGGTTCTTTTTGACAGACACTCTGGTTCAGCATTAGTAGATCCTATTCCACACTGAGGAACCTCCTTTTCTTAGCTGTACGTGTATATGCATGGTGGCGCCATTCAACATCCGCTGTACTCTCATTCTCCAGGGTGCCAAGTTTGATCATGTACACTATAAAAAAAGGTACATCATTTTACACACACAAAAGATAAACATGTTTTTAAAAAGCATCAATCAGCTAGTATTATCCATAATACCATTGTAATGTGTTGTAAACTGTATTCATGTACTTGTATTATTAAATTGTGCAATAAATAATCTCAAGCCTCAGCCTGGTCACAGCTTAAAATGTCCAATTGTTCAAGAATATTACCTACAACTCAAGAACAGATAATCCTCAGTTAATATTGGTTGTTTCTCCACATTGTTCCTGAATTTTTACCTCATCAATATGTGACAGGTTCAGCAAGTGTTGTGCAGCTGTGGATTTGTATGGTAATTTCACCCACGTCTACCTTGCCTTTACAGAACTTGACCTCTGTTCACAGCCATCTCTTCATTTATAAAACCATTTAACCATACTTACATTTCATTTCAAACCTGGGTCCTACTTCTGTCAGCTCAACGTTCTTGTGGTCTGTTTTCTTATAGGTGTGATGTCTGCATTGAAAATAGCTTATTGTTAACCGTTTACCTCAAATAGCACAAAGCCTATTACATGCCATTTACATTCTGATTATTGTCAGACTGACCTGAACGAAATGAAATCCTCTTGGTTTGCAAATGTGATTACACGCCTACTGTCCTCTTTAGGCACTGGAAACAGATACTTAAGGATATTGGATACCTGTGTGAGGAGAACTGGTAAGTTGTACACACAAACAACTGTAGCAAAAGAACAGTGTTGAGTGCAGGGCCCAGTCACTCACCCTCTGGCCAAGCCGTGAAGTGAAGTTGTGAAAGATGAGGTGGGGGTAGGCTTCAGACATGGTGCCGATGTCTGGAACATCATGTCTCATTACCACACTGTAAAGGGTAAAATAGGCCGTGGGTCCAAATGGCAAGTGGCACACCACCAGCCCATCTGCAGATAGAGGGAAAAAGATCGAGACACTGAGTACAACATCTCAGACCGCAGTTTGACCATCTTTGAGAAACATCTGCATGCACACCAATACTCAGATTACCAGGTGGTATCTGCTTAAAGTCACAGTGAAATGAAAAATGACCTGTGTAAAAACGCACCCACATTATAAGTCTAAATCACAAAGTGGAGCTGCAACAGAGAAGAGTGTCCCATCATCCCTAATTGAGACACATTTATTTGCCATATTTGCCCAAACAAAAATCTGGTGTCCAGGTACGGTAACTGGCGTGAAATCTTCTTAATGCAAAGGAAGTGATGAATCATAAAAACGAATGCAGCTTTCAATTCAGCATTGGCAACATTACACGTCAACAACTGGAAGGACTGCAAGCATCAAAGCCAAATGTTTTCCGATCAATTGAACAAATACGAAATATGAAAAAAAGAACCCATTAGAGTGAACAGGTTTACCTGGCTGTCCTCTGGTTTCATGCACGATGACGAGGTCTGTAACGTTATTAGCCTTGCAGGCTTGGACCAGCGCAGTGATCTCGTGGTTTCCCCTGTTCATACGCTGGGCTCCAGGGAACATCAGCTTTATCTCCTGTGGCAGCACAAGTTACACATCATCACTGATGATCATTGAGTTAAGAAGACCACTGCCCAATTGGTAAATCCTTTCTATAATCCCTGGCAGGGTTAGACTGATATTGGTTTGCTGATATATAGGGTCAGGTTTGGCCATTTATTAAAGGTTAGTCATCCGCCTCTGATATGTGTTTGATTACATATTTATTGTAGAACTGCATTTTCCATTTTTATGTCAGGGTACAATCTAACATATGGAAAAACATATTTTCATTCAATTAATGAATGAACATTATTTACAGTAGAGAAGTCGCTAGCCATATATTAGCTATTTGGTGAAATATTACTCTGAACTTGTTGCTTATTGAGCTAAATGAGGTCATCATTTTTGAAGACAATTTTATTAGCTATAGTTAAACAGTCTTGATTAATCCTTAAATGGCAGGTACAGTACTTTGTTGAACGATGCCCCGTAAAAACTCTCACGTCAAACTGACCGAGCAGAGACCACAGTGGCACCATGAACTACTGAACAACCATAATAGCTTGGCTATACGTGTTCTGATAAAATCAACTGTGCCACCACCAATCTGATCCAATTTATTATCCTTTTCTGATGTGTGGTTCATTTCATGGTGTTAGACTGCAGCCTCATTAAGCCTATTAGACCACAATATGCATGAATAAAATATTCAAACACATATCTATTGCAACAGATTTGTTCACTCTTAAATACTGTTTATGTAGACCAACAAGCCTACCATTGGTACCCACATAACCAAATAATATGGTCTAAAAACAAAACCAATAAAACCCTTTATCTGTCAAAACTCAGTCCCTACTAGACCCAGATACCAAACACATGGCACCCTATATATGCATTTCATCACAGCTGTCAGAGAGTTAGTTGGAAGCGTACATCTGGCCTATACCGTTTATGTCTGTGCACCAGGAGTCGAACCAGCAACTTTGTGGTTATGGGTCAGCGTCACTACCTCTAAGTCAGTCTACTGTCCGAGCTGAGTAATTCATCACAGAGAAATGGGGGCTGACCTTGGTGAACATTTTGAGTCGGGAACTGGGGTCTCTGGACGTAGTGACCATGACTTTAGGATCTTCCACTCCAGCCCATTTATACTCATCATCCATGTGAGAGCTGACGCCTGCACGAAGAAGACTCATTAGATAACACAAAATAAATAATAGCTGGATTTTACAAAAACAGCGATATATTGGTGTCATCTGATATGATACACTACAGGAAGAAATTAAGACACTCACCTTCCGCCCCCTCATCATCATATTCCAGTAGTTTCTGTAACTGCACAGCCTCTCTGCGTACCTCAGTTGGAACGAGACGATTTTCTGCAGAAATATCAAGGGGGGAAAAACAACAATAAAGATATTTGGTAGGACTACTGAGAGTGTTGATGGCCTGTCGTAGACAATGCAGTCTTAAAAAATGGGCTCTAATCCAACAAGCTGTCAAGTGGATGCCATCCTACCATCAAGAGCAGACTTCAGCTTCTGTTTCTTCTCCTCGATTGTTCGAAGCCTGTCCTCTTGCGCCTTCCTGTACAGGTACTCTCTTCTCAGTCTCACCTCTCGACGAAGCTATTATAACAACAATCAACAAACAACCAAACAGAGAACATGTGAGCACAAACCTGTAATTACTAATGGAAACCTTCAGACTAACTGCATTCATAGAGGAAATGGTGCTCTTGACTCAGAAGCAGCGTCAGGGAGGCTTGCTAGAAAATTTTATGTGCAACATACATAACTGCCGAATAAAAGTCTGTCAATTTAACGATGCCTAACTAAGCTTGCTCATAACTTAAGACCTTTTCTTAATCGATAGAAGCAACTTTTCAATTTGTCAAACATCCGAAACACCAAGAAGCACGTCTAACAATAACATTTCAACGTTTATAATTGGTTCGCATGTTAATCCCGCAATCTTCTTTCACCAAAATAACGTTACACCGTGGTGAGTGGTAACGTTACCGAGCAGTGGGAATCAATTGTGGACGTCGAGATTTTGTTGACATACCTGCTACTTGGAGGAATGCATGTATGCTGAATTTAAAGGTGCAATAGGCAAGATTTATAACCTCAGTAGCAGCAAGCGAAAGTGGCGACGATTTCAGCGCCGAACCGAGCCGAAGTGTGTGCGGATGTGGGGAATGTGGTGTAAAGTAGTCCGCTTGCCCATTGAAGCTCAGGGGACAGTGTTTTGCTGATAAAGGTCTCCGTCGCAGCGTGGTCCGGTCACTACTTGTGGGAGACGGGTTTCCTGGTTGTTTACCTCAGTAGCAGCCAGTGAAGAATGGTGACCGAACCTGACCGACGTGTGGACTGGTGTGGGAAATGTGGTGTCCAGAAGTCCGCTTGCTCGTTGTTGATCGGAGGGACGGTGTGAAAATGATAACGGTCGCCATCCAGTCTCTACTTCTGGAGTCGGGTTTCCAGGTTGTTTGGGAATGCAAGTCGACAGGCAGGTAAGCCATCCAATCATTTAATTCCAGCCAAATGGGACATCTAATCATTTAATTCGAGCTGAAGGTCAAGTTGACAGGCACGTAGTCCGTCCAATCAATTCATTCTGACCGAATGAAATGATTGGGACGGACTAATTACAGTATTGGGACTGCTAACGTTACAGACACCGGATTTTTTTTCCATTTGTTTTTTTCAGAGCATTTGATTTATTGATTGCTGTCGGGATATAAAGACAATTTCAACTAATATAACCGAAAATGCTTCTCAAAAACTTACATATCATACCTTTAATAGTGGCGCTCCTAATATTTCAGGCAACATCTTAATCGGGTTTTACAAGACGTGGACGTTTACCGATAAGCAAGGTAACGTTAGCAAGAAATTGCTGGATTTTTGCATGGAGTTTGGAGTGTCTTTCTCTCCATACAAGAGAGAATGGTACATATCGAGACTATGGTTAACGTTACACCACGTTTTTATTCATTATCATAGCCTTGAGCGAGTTTTGGCCAAGGCCAGACTGTGATGGTTACGTTCAACGAAGAAAGCAGGCTAAATGGTAGTACTAATTGTATTACGTAGGTTAGTGAGTTATTTGTGTTGTTCGCCAAAGTGACTATGCCTGTTTTGTCAGCTATACGAGAGAGTCAGCTATTAAATTAACACAATGTTCATGCGGTTTTAATGAACTTTAAACTTACCATGGTGTCTCCTCAGCAGCCTCTCACATGGGGACAGGAAGAGATACATACAAGAGTTTATTCCATTGGCTAACAGAGCAGCCAATGGCAGCGTTAGATACTGGTTCGCGTGCCAGTTGACGCGGTGTTGAGCAATGCTGCCTTCCCATGTTCCTCGTCAGCCAGTACGTCGGAAAAGAGAAACTCATAAATACAATTTGACGCGCACCCAACTGCTTTTGGTCGTAAATAATATTGGACAATGATAAAAACTGTTTTTGTTGCTGTTGTTTTATTTTAGGAATCAAGTGGCAGAACAAAAGATTAGATTAGATTAAATTAGATTCAACTTTATTAGATTCAAAAAAGGAGAAGATGCCCCCCATCCATGTTAATTATTTGTGTAATTTATTATCCAAACATTGTTGGATATATCAATTACCATCAGTTGTTGACACAGCGTCCATGCTCTCTGCTCTCTCTATCATAGAACATTTTGACTGTCCAAGTTGTATGTACCGCATTGTTGGGTCATTTATGTCGTTCAACTCGTAATTATATACATTTCCGACTATTTGAAGGCACCAAAAGGGCTCCATGTGAAAAATCCCCCCTTTTAAGACCTGATTTAAAGAGAGAGAAAAATCCAGAACAAAGACGTTAAAATCTGGTCTGAGGAATCCACTGCTGTGTTCAGGGCTGCTTTGACTGCACCGACTGGGAGATGTTCAAAGACTCTTGTAAAGACATTGATGATCTCACTGATGTAATCTGTTCTTATGTTACTTTCTGCGAGAGTATGATTATTCCTACCAAAAATATTAAGGTTTACCCAAATAATAAACCTTGGGTGTCTAAATTAGTTAAGTCTAGTTTACAGAATAAGAAGCTGTCCTTCAGTCAAGGAGGAGCTTCTGAAATAGATGCAGCCAAAAGGGAGGTGAAAGTGGAAATACTAAGGGCT
>CABFOP010087714.1:0-13006 GCA_900683385.1 Anoplogaster cornuta | reverse complement strand
CCCCCCCTACCTCCCGAAAAAGGGTCCTATGTTCCCCGGGTCCTATGTTCCCCGGGTCCTATGTTCCCGCTCCTGAAAAAGGGTTAGGGTTAGGGTTAACCCTTTTTTCGGGAGCGGGGAACACAGGACCCGGGGAACATAGGACCCTTTTTCAGGAGAGCGGGGAACATAGAACCCGGGGAACATAGGACCCGGGGAACATAGGACCCGGGGAACATAGGACCCTTTTTCAGGAGAGCGGGGAACATAGGACCCGGGGAACATAGGTACGCTCCCGTATGTAGACACAATAGTTTAGTTTTTTTGCCCTGTACTGTACTGTATATTATAACAAAACTAATATTTCTTAAAAACCTGAACTTCCTTACCCTTACTGGAATATGCCTAAAGGATGCTGTTTAAGACGTACTAGCTCTGGAACCACATTCCCTGTCGTTCTGCTGTAGCCTGTCTACTCTGTCTTGCTTTCGTACTATCTCAATGCAGCCTCACTTGCCAGTAGCGTTCATGCATGCGTGAAATACAAGTGAATTCCAACACCTCTGAAACAAACGGGGCTCATACCTTCTCAGAGCGTGTGTCACTTTACAGTTTGTATTATTGGCGAACATTAGTGAACACACTGCATGTCCATGTTCCTTGAGTGATTCACTTAGGAAGCTGTTAATTGATTAAATGAAAGCATAACTAAAATCTTTGTTACATGAAGAAATTAATTACAGATTAATTTAAGGTCAGGTTGGGTCATTATTTGATAAATCAGGGTCATATTTTCCTGGGCCATGGGCCTAATACAATTGCAGTTCACATTCCAATTTGTTCTTTCTTTTGACCATTTCTTCAGATTCCAGGTAAAGCTTGTATGACATTATCTGTGCATTCGAAGCAACAATGAACAAATATAACAAATAAGGTGAAATAAAAGAGATACGACCATAGTGGTATTGGATATTGGATCTTACTGGTCGTAAGTGTCAAATGGCTAGGTTCCTTTTCCTAATCTAACTACTAACTGTGCAGGGCATACTTGTGTAATTGCTATATCACAATTTCACCACATGCTAATAAACAAATGGTGTGCAAAAATAATAGAAAATTGTAGGGGGTAGATGAAGGAGACATCCAAGAGATCTAAGTGTGGAAGTAGGTCCCTTCATGGGCTAAATCTGCCAATCAAGCATGAGAGAGTGAGTTCTCTTAGCGTCTCAGCTGCCACTGCAACAGGATAACGTGCACGCCATCACTTTTTCCTCACAATGCACAGCTCTCCTTCAGCCCTTTAATATTTAAATCTGAGTGTACCATTCCAATGTCAGTTGAGGTGAAAATGCATGTTAAAATGCTAGATATGATTTAAACTGTTGGCTGATATTGTGGGCCCATTCATAAAACAGAAAAAAAAACAAGACTCATTGTGTCAAGAACTAATCAGTGGTCAACAGATGCTATGATTCTTTCATTTTGTTACATTAACAATCAATAGACTGTGAAGCAGCAGCATTGAAGGCTGACTGGGATGTGGACATGGAGGGTAATACCTTTCTGCCTCAGGGCTGAACCATTGAGTTTTATGGTCATATTCTGTGTGACGGGTCAATTGGTGCCTCCAGGGCTTCATTTTCATTACTGGCACTTGAGAGGACCTTTTCATTTTAATGCCACAAACCTGTTGCAAGCCAAATGACTCGTCCTGAGGACTAACACTCCACTACTGGATATATAGGCTCTAAAACAGAGATCGCAAGGTTAGATAACTACTCTGGGTCACAAAAACTTGGTGTGGTGTAATTGACATTGATTTTACAACTAATGGTGTAGTTAATATCGAGGCTTATGTTTAGCCCCTGGAAGCTGCTTCCAAAGTCCATACTAAGATGGAAAGACATTGTTTATTTTAGGCCCCTTATTACCATGCAGTTTTGACAACTGCTTGGTTGCTTTAATGTTTAACGAAATTAGAACAAGAGTTTGAGTTCAGTCGTGGATCTCTTTGACAGTGCCATTATCCTCCCCCTCCCAAGGAAATGTGTGCATTTTGCCTTAGGGCAATAACACAGATGTGCATTTCCTTTTTATTATCTCCTGTCTTACTTTTGTAAAAGGCAATCATTGGGGAGAGACTATATATTATATAAAGTGTTAAATTGCAACACAGGGAAACCAAGTAAAGCACTTGCTTGTAACCCAAATCAATGGCAGACATTTCAGTATTTGCAATAAACCAGATTAATATCAAAATTAAGAATACAACTAAACCAGATCTCTGGTACAGATGTGAAGGAGGGCCTTATGCACAGAGGTTGGCAAAGGTCTGAAGACAAGGGTCATCCTGTTTTTCAAAGTCATTGCAGACAGCGCTATATATAAATCTGCCCCACTTATTATTGGCCAAACCACACATGCAAAGTTAATGTAGACAAATGAGAGGGAGGTGCAGGTCAGATCATCCGGGACACCTCTGGCAAGTTTCTGGGACAGGAGGCACTCAAATGGAAATTAACTTCACTGTGTCTGAGAGGGCATTGACATCCTGCGGAACAGCACCAATCTTAACACATCTGAATTGAAGCCTATAGGCACAAATTTGTATCCACATCCTCTAACTTTCTGGTGGTGAGAAGGGAGATTATTACCTCAAGACATGTAGAGGGCCATGTGCAGTGCTCAGGAGGATTAGCCACATAGAGCACTATGATTGTGAAGATCCAGTTGGCCGAGAGACATTAACTGATGTCCGACTGAATAGAATTCTGAATTTGTGTAATGACAAGATTCTTGTCATTACACAAGTAGATTGTTCATATTAATATATTGCTATGAACATAACAAAAAATGCCCCCAATGATCAATTAGCTTTCTGGGTCCAATTTGGGAGATATCTCAAATCCCTGTAAAATATTGAAGAGCTGACAATCTTGTGTTCATATCAGTGTGTAAGTTTCATGAATCAGAAAAGTCAAGGTTCTTATGCCAATTTGCAGTGATGTGAAGATGTGATTATTAACCTGCGTCTGTAAGTCTATTTGGATCAAATACAGACAGACAGTTTTCTTGATCTCTATTACAAAACAAATCTGCTAAATTAACTACCAATTGACAGTTTCCACATAGTCTATTCATTGGAGTTTTCTTGAGATGATGAGACAAAACAAGATGATAAGACAGATTAATTGTAGCATACACGGTGCATCCTGAATGAGAGCCATTTATTCTTGGTGTGGCGAACAAAACATGCAGAGCTTATATTTTTATTTTATTATTTTTCAAACATGGGTTGACTATTGTAGGTTTATAATAAAAGGAGGCTGTTTTATCACAGAGCACACGTATTATTCCTAAGCACTTTGCACTGTCTTTTCAAAGCTGATTAGAGCACGGAGAAGGAGGCCGACTCATCCTTGCAAAGGCAAGATATTTACATTCCAGTGCCATGTGCAGTGAATTTTAATTTGACTGCCATGGTTTTACATTCTGGCCTCCCAGCAGTTTCACACATGAGTGCTTAATGGCTTCGTTAACATCCTGAGGGACTTTCCTCATTACCTGATCTGGTCAACTCTGACAGGTGCATCGAGTCTCATCACTGATCTCTGTTCTTCGTGCCAAGTGCCGTTGAACTCAATGAAACCGAAATCAAAGAAACAAGTGTGGGGGAAACAAAGCCATCGCTCAAAAGAAACACCACTCAATGGAATAATGCAAATGACATCAGTGCCCTTGAAAATATACAGTCCAATGTTAAATTATTCCTGTATTGCCTTTCTGAGTATCTTTGGACAAAGACCAAGAACACCATTAGACCACTTTAAACAAACCTATTAAGCATGTGTTTCATTACACAGTCACCAATAAAGACTTAAGGCAATGCTCTGTGGAAAATAGTTCAGCTTTTTTGTTTTTTTATTTGTTTTTCCCTATTACATACGCTGCAACATGTCACGCTGTCAAGCAGACATCTGTCCTTGAAACTGCTGTACTGTATTATTACAGGTGTTTCAGCATTCCCTTGATTTATCACTACCTTATAGAAATGGAAGCCCCCTTACAGGGAATACCTCAAACTAAAACAACTTTAATAGCATAACATTGTCCCCACTTTAATTTTTTTTTAAAAATATGATGTTTGAGGGACCTCTTATCCTAAAACTTGCCAAAATTAACTTGTGCCTTTTACTGCTCCATTTCCAGAATTCCCAAAACATTAATTCATGAGCCTAATTTGACAGGACAGCCTTTGGTGACCTATTTATAGAATCGCAAAAATAACAAATTGATGTCTCATCCCTTTTTATTGAATTTCCCAAACTGAAAAGATTAAGAATATGTCTGCATTATTTTTTGATTAATTTCCTTTTCATTCAACTTTGCAAATCGTAAAAACAGTGGCTTTGTTCTTGCTACAGTAATAGGCAAAAAAGAGACAATTATTTGATGAGATGAAAACCAGATAATTCCATGAGGGATTTGATTTGAAAGATTTATGATTTGGAGGTGACTGGAGAGAAGATGGCGGAGGCTGTGGAGGGGGAGGGGCATCAAAACAACAGTCTTGTCTTCCTGCCATACAAACACGTTCCTATGACTGCATCAACTTGTTTTCTCATGTCATTTCCTCCACTCAACAACTGATGGTCACACACATTGCACAGCATAAATTGTCCTGACATGGACATGGAGTCCATCTAAAGCTGTGGAGCCCTGAAATCAGCCTTTGCTTCATTGCTGAAGGAACACAACACGTACTGTATACAGTACATCTTTTGGATCTCTTATCCATCACACATTTTGCATCATACTGTATGTGAAATACATTTACCTGAAATACATAGTGGAAAGAGTGACCTGTCTGATATGGAGCAATGCTTTTTTTTACAATCTGCACAGAATCTCCGGTTTAGACAACCTGCAGAACACATTATATGTACAATATGGTGTTTACTTAAGACGAAATTACTCCTGTGAGAATGTTATAGTTCAGGGGACATTTTCTTCCTTAATTAATAATTTGAATTACTACAACTCTAATTCAAGCAAGGAAAAGAGCAACCACAGGAGGCTTAAACATTCGGTGTCATAAAAATGAGTGAAAAAAGAAAAATGAGTGTACCTTTGAATAGGCCTGATTGCATAATATGATATTTACAGTATTCACTGCCATATAACATCTTGTCATAATGCAATAAAATATCCCTCTAAATGGTATGAAAATGTAATAGAACCTGCTAATGTAATAAATTACTTGAGCTTGTTTACTTGCTTGCTTAAGGCTGTTCATCACTTTTGAGAATTATGTTGCTCCTATTATTAAGTGAAAGGTTACTGGGGGTGTTTTGATTATGCCTTTGCTTGTGACTATGTTTTTCAGTTGGGGCAGATGTACACATAATGACCCATTTCATATCACACTATTGTAAATTGCTGAGTAAGAGTGTTGCTGAATGCGTAAATGTAAATGAAATGTAAAAATTATAAAACAAAATTGAAGCTTTAAATGACTTTTTGAATTGTTACATTATTAATCAATACTGTTTGTGCATCATCAGTTAAAAACACTGTATGTTACACCCCTTATAGAGTAATAATTACTAGTTAGTGTAAAAATAGTATTAAATATAGTAACTTATTTGATTATCAGCTGCTGTATTCTTTTTCTCAACAAATAATTCTGCATGCAATTACGAAATAACACAAGGCAATACAAGGTATAAACAAATCTACATTCCACCAACTTCTGGGTGTATGCTCTACAAAATAAGAGGTAAAAAAAAAATGGAGTGAAAAAGGACTGAGGCAAATCTATACCTCATACTAACCTCACCTTCTTGTGCAGTCAAGTCTCAATGCTTTTATCTGGAAGGCCTAATACTATTGATGGGCTGTTGAAAAAGAACAGAAAATCCCTTTGCTATAACGGCATTTTGGCTGCTTAGCATTTGTGGGAATACACGGTAGAAGCATTACGGGAGCAGATTATTTGTTTTGAATGAGAGGCAATTCAATACCTTGGGTCCAATGGGAGAAGCTAAAATGTGTTCCTGGTGCAAAACAAGTGGCCAAGTGCAGACTTGAGAAATCATTCGGGGGAGAAGAGAGCGACGAAGGTGCTGAATTGAATAATAACAAAAACGACAAAGCCCACAAACTCTAAAGCCTCAAAGCTGACAAGTTCATTACCCCCTGAAACTACCTCGCTAAGATATTTTCTCATGTGGGTTTTACTATTAAAGGTTTCAACAATAACTGCATACTCTGCAATTTCTGGCCGGCCAACACAAGCTGTAGCATGGTGTCAAATCAAGGTCATGTTTTTAATCCCATTTTTTCCCCTACTCACACTTAAACTTTGCTATAGCAGCTGTTATACATCAAACCAACAGTTTGATGTATACGTTTTTGTTCTATGATTTAACTATGGCAGCTGCAACATGCCCAGTTCATACAAAATGTATTTTGATGAATGGGAATGAGTAAATTAATATATTTTCAGCAAATAAGCAGAATAGGATATACCTATACTATTCAGTGACAGGCTCACCCTGCTTTGCCAGGATGAGTAGATAGGCAGAAACATAAAAATGTACTCATGCATTCACATGCACACACACAGAACTGACACCGTGGGAACCTCCATGGTAGCATCCTGTGGGAATGCTACTGTTTAGAGGTATGTTACTGGGTTAGGGACACCCTTAAATTTAGTGGGAGTCTGCCCCAACCTAAAATACCGGGAGAGAGAAGTGCAATTGTTTTCCTCTGCCAATCTAACACAGTATAATAACGGCCAACAGTGAAGAGGCCAACTACTAAATCCATGTGGCCAATCTCAAGGGTGCTTGTGGGATCAAGAGACCAAATTAAGTGTGACACATAGTCTAAAGAGAGCCAACAGTGTGGCACGCAGAGGAACAACCGTGATACTCTTGCTTTCTTAAGGACTTTCATATGGCACTTCTTTAGTTACAGTCACTCCAATGGCAGTCCTTGAAACCTGAAAGTAGGGATACCATGAAGCCAGTGAGTGGATGGTGTTAAGGACTTAGTTTGGCATACATAGCAGAGAAGGTCTGAAGCACTAAGCAGATTGAATATGTCTCTCTTGTCCATACTACACTGTTAGAATTTCTTATGTGGCACAGCATGCAGCAGAAAACCAGACTGTATTAGCTGTATAACTGTTCTGCACCAGTGATTCCAGATAGACCATCCTGCTGGGTTTCTATTCTGCCAGGTAGTTTCCATTCCAGCTGTCTAATCAGAGATTGATTAAGACCTGGGTTGTCAGGTGAATGCAATTAACTTCTTGGTATGAGAGAAAACCAGCAGCATGATTTGAGGAACTCTGTCCTAGACATCAAGCACGCCTCATGGTCAAAACCTGAATGACACTGCACTAAATCATATTGGGTGTCTGTCTGGAGGAATCAGGAAGGAATGGTTCATGACTCATTACATGTGATGTGTAGTGTTTCAGGCACTGTCATAATCTGTTAACAGACTTAATTAAAAAGCTGAGTGACTATGCAATCATAACTCAGTCTACTGCCGAACTGATGTCCCCTGTTTGTTTATGTAACCTGAATTCAAATGGGCACAGTCAGCTGAGATCAAGTCATCACTCGTTTGGAAATGCCCTTGTGAATCTGGAGGGCACCACCAATGACTCATGAAATATGTTACTCCGATCACAGGTTACATCCACATCATCAATCCTCAAGATTAATTTGGCTTGGGAGATGAGTTATTCAATAATTCATCATGTAATATTTGCCTAGAAATTAATCCTTATTTAATGTGACAAGGGGAATTAAATGATTGCTTACCGGGTAATTTGGACATTATTTTTCTTCTTTCAAGTTATGGTCTACTGTGCAAAATCTACAGGATTTATCTTTGTTTCTGCTGTTTCTTCCAGGTGTTGTTGTTAAGATAAAAAAAACAACTAGTCGGCGTATATTTCCCAAAAGATGAAAATAGCTAAGTTTAGACTGGAGCATGTAAAATGATGCATGTGCTCTAGATGTTGTTCATCTCCCTGGAAGAGATTTATGATTGGTATGTTACAGAGAATATTAAATGATCACTATTGTATTTTATGTTTTTCCCCTATTCAATGACACAATCTATATATTTTCCTGTAAGTTCATCTCTTTAAGTTGGTGTATACAGGGCGCACACTTCCCTTCTTACCCTACAGACCTAAAGAGATACAAAGCAATTAAGCATGCTCAGCAAGATCACATCTCTCCTTCTGGTGACCCACATTTAGCCTTAACTCCAGTTGTGAACTCACTGTATGAAATCAGATACTAAAACTTTACAGAAAACTTTATTTGCCTTTGAGAGCATTCTTGTAGAACAAAACGAAGACAGCAAAATGCTCAAGTCAGCATTCAGTCCACACTTAAAGTGAGCGTTCACTGCATTCACTACAGTACATGTTCATTAATGTTGTACAAAGAGCAATTTATTCATTAGAAATGACCTTACTGGATATATGATTTAAGCATAATCGTTACTGCACAGTCCAATAAATTTATGAATAAATATATAAATAAAATAAATAAATTTTTTGGATAAATTTATCCAATAAATATCACATTCTCAGGATTAAGAATAAACTGATCCTTTACACTAAAGTAGCTACTTGCAAATTCAATACACATTGAAGGTCAACCTGATCAAGAGGAAAGTTGGGCATAAATTAATTGATGTGAGGCTGTTAACTGCAGTGTGAACTCCAATTAAATGAGTCTACAGAATGGAAACAGCAGCACTGCACTGAAGTGACCTCAAAGGCAGTTTTCATTCATTACTTTTTCCAATACATATTAAAGACAGTTATTGCAGAGTTATTGCACCAGGTTGTTACAATTACTGTTGAACAGTAAACCCATGCTTTGACAAGTGCAACTCAAAATCTACAAAGTACACCACTGGAAATAGGAATGATAGATATACTCAGTATCATTATTCAAATGGAATTGAAAGAGGACTAAACACTCACACTGCAGTCACATAGATCAGAATTCCACTGGTTTACAAACAGCCCACAGATTTATAAAACCCCATGACATCAATAACATTTGGAGTGATACAACCCACTTTGCGCAGGCATAGTGCATAGGCAGGCATATTCTTTTTACTCACACCTGCTGTCTACCTGTCAAAAGCCTTCTCTGTACTGCTGGTTCCCCATCCCCCGCCCTAGTCAAGCCTATTCACAATTGCGGGCCCCCTATTGTGGTCTGTCAGATGGCAGCCTCAGACATAGTGCACTGCTGCGTTGAGAGTCTCTGGAGCTACTGTAACTGTCACTTATTTTTCCCTGTGTTTCTCATGAGAAGAGGGAGTCAACGTAAAGGAACACCCAGGGAGGAAAGATATGGCCAAAGCTGTCAGCCAGTGCTAGAAATCATTACGGCATACAGATGTTTGGAGGCTTGTAACATTAATGTCCTCGGTGATGCAGCTATGCTAAGGGATTTCGGAGCCAAAGGCCTGGAATATCTACACTGCCACACATTCACAGCATCAACTTCCGAGCCGCATGCTTTATCCTTCTTGTATTCTCTCCACTTGAGGTGATGCTGTACAGTATATTGGGTTAGTGCATCCCAGCTGAGTTAATCTGTTTTCTGCATTGGCGACTTGCAACAAGTCCACTCTCTTTTTCATTAAGTGACTGAGGGATCCTGGAGGCTAGGCAGAGAGCCGAGCTGCTGTCAAAACACCCTGCCTAACCATCTCACACATTAGCAGGCACACATTTTGAGAAATAACGTAGTCTGCTTACACAAGTGCACAAGTGCCTTCAAGGTGCCTGGGTCGAGGGATGGGATGGGGTGCATTGCACTGCAGTTTGCATGATTGGGGTGATCTAAGTGTCATGAACTGAGGGCCAACTACTGGGCAACTCTTGAGAACTTTTATTGGGCAGCCCGAGGGATGAGCACAAAAGGCAGCTTACCACAACTGACCCACACACTATCTGCTTCCGATTCTACACCGGAAACGTAACTCGAGGACCCCATGAGAATTATAGTAATTGTAGTGAATACATACAGAAATATGTATCATCACATCTCCCCTCTTTTGAGAAATGAACCTAACATTGGACATTCACAGCAATAAAAATAAACAAAATCAAACAGCAGGCATTATTCGTAAGGCAATAGAATTATTAACAATTCTGCTATTTCTTTCAACTCAAAGACAACCAAGTTAATATATGGTATATAAAGTATTTTCAATTTAAACACCTGCCACATGAAATACTCTGGAAATGAAACAATATAATGAAAGCTCTACAATGTTCTCTTAAAATGAAAATGTTAAATGAATGTATCACCTCTGTGGGATAAAAATAAAGGTTGAATCCACAATGTAAAATTATACTGTCTGGTCGTTCCGTTATTATCAAATAGATTTATTAAAAAGGAAATCTCTAGAGAGAGAGAAGTACATAGAAAAGTACAGTCAGAAAAGTACAACTCTGCCAGAGACAGGAAGAAGAGAAGTTTTATACATCTTCAAGGACATAGATATGATGTTTCTAACCAGATGGTGATGTTAGAAGGAGTCTGTTCCAGATACTATAGAAGATATAAGTCACAGTGATCATATGACAATTGTCATCTCTGGTACACAATTTCCCCCCCGCCGGGGATTAATAAAGTTTTATCTTATCTTATCTTATCTTACATCGTCCAACTCACGTCACCACCTGTTACTATTACGTACTTTGCCCCTGCCTAGACAATAACAAGAATAACTAACACTACTACTACTAATAATAATAATAAGTAACAGAATTTCTACGACAACCTCTGCAAGTCTTTTCTACTGACCAAATCCACAATAGAACACAATAGAAGAGTAGTGACAAAAGATAATAAGAGCAGTCCTCACCTAGAAGGAAATCACTAGAATGCTATTAAACTATTCACAGTAATGAGCAGGAGGTTTTATCACTCTACCCCTGGATGTGGTTTTGAACCCCTGAGGAGGTACTTGATTAGTGCCCTATGAATGGCATAGAGTCGGCAGTTGGATTGGGTTGCTCCTGCAGCTGAGGTAGACTGTCTGTCTTTTGTCCACAATCAGGTTCAATTAGGAGCACCGACTGCAGGTGTTGGCGATTGCGGGGGAGGATAAAGCCATTCTGTGTTCACACCAGATATGACCATGGTTCCTTGGAAGCACTCACCACAGTTCCAGGTGTGTGCCAGCCCCTCTTCCCATCCAACTTGAGGAGGACTCTTTTGCAGATCGAAGAGAGGCTGAGCAGAATGTCTTCTGACGAAGAAGGCAAGCTGCTTGCGCCTTTCTGCACTTTGCAGCCACTTCTCCTTGGCTGATGAGCCTTGGTTGCAGACTTTTCTCAAGAACCGGGACAGTAGAGCGGATTTGCCTTCCTAACATCAGCTGGGCCAGGCTTTCCCTCATGGCCACGATCAGGGTGGCCCTATAGCTCAACAGGGCGAGGTACGGGTCAGGCTGCTTTAAGATATGCTTGGCCATGACCCAGCCCTTTCCACAGCCCCATTTGATTGTGGGAAGTGAGGACTGCAGGTGGTGTGTTGAATGCCCCAGTCAGAACAGAACAGTGCAAATTCAGTGGAGCTGAACTGAGCCCTATTATCTGTAATGAGCTCCCTTGGAATGCCCCACCTCACACACATACTCTTGAGCCTGAATGACTTGATGACTTGTGATAGAATGTAAGGGGGCTATTTCGATGTCTGTGGAATAATAGTCCACACAACAAGGCCATTTTTACCTGATAGCTCACACAGATCAGTTCCTTTTTTTATACCAAGGGCCTTGTGGAAGCGGGGTGGTGATGAGTGGCTCCTTTCTCTGAGTCTGTGTTGGTGGCAAAAGGTGCAGAGAGAAATTCATATTGGACCCTATGCCAGGCCACCACACCGACATTTTAGCCCACTCACATGGTTAGGCCTTGTTGGCCATCATGCAGGCGATTGATTTCCTCTCCCTGAGGTGCAGTCCATCTGCCTCTGACAGTGATGCTCTTGCAGCATAATACCCATGCAGCAAATGTGGCACATGGTGTGGACAGCCATCTTTGATGAAATGCATTACCTTGCCTATGTTGAGGTAATTTCTTGTGGCTTGAAGAATGCTCTACAGTTTTGGCTCTGACACTGGCCTGGTGCCAGGCCCGGACATCGGGAAATGTCTCGAGTCTCCTGATGGCCTGGCCTGGCCTGGCCTGGCTAATATGATGTGGCCTGCAGTCATGGCCTGCAGGACAAAAAATTCAACCCAGAAACGCGATGACTGCAGGACAAATCAGTGAACACGGCAAGCCATTGAAAGACTTAAATAATATTTTTTTTAAAGTTGCGCTGGTACGTGGTGAGCTGAGAAGTACGCGCCCCAGTCACACTGTCAGAGAATATAGGCACCTCTCACAAATAGTGATTGGTCAAATGTCAGTAATCAACGTTTTTGTTGAGAAGAATGAAGATTGTTTTGCTTCTCGTTCCTCCCGAGACCAGCCCGTTGTTGATCAGAACAGTAACATCAGTACTGTGAACAAGTGGACCATCGGACTTGGAATAGCCTAACGTTATAAATTTTGACAACTATGACAAGTGTTGCACGGTATACAGAAATGTAGGTAATTTTTCGATACTTTTTTGTTAAAAAGTTCGGTATTAGAATTTCCCAACGTTTGGTACTTGTTGTAGGTCAAATGTGTCTCCGGATTGAGTAATCGAGAGGATGAAATGTATAATTAGTCCACTAGCACGGTCTCCAAGTCAGGCGCTTGTAATGTTACGGTCTTTGGTTAGGGGACATACAGTACATTGATCCAGCCTCAGCCTCAGCTTCAATTGAGAGAGAAGCAATGCCTCTGCCTCAAGATACTCCTGAGTCTGACAACAACAGCGTGTCATCTGCAGAAACAATACCTCCATGCCCTGTACTGGTTAAGACCACGGGCTCTCCAAGGAGCACAAAACACGACAGGTTAGCGAAT
>CABFOP010087673.1:0-11229 GCA_900683385.1 Anoplogaster cornuta | reverse complement strand
AGTTACTATGGTAGTTACTATAGTAGATACTATAGTAGTTACTAGCGACTTCCTCAGTAGTTCCTCATTAGTTCCTCAGGAGTTCCTCAGTCATTCTCTTTGCGTAGTTACTATAGTAGTTACTATAGTAGTTACATTAGTAGCACATTTTCATCTTTTGTACTGTGTTCTGTGTCCTAGCCGTGTCTCTGTGTTTTAGCAGTGTTCTGTGTTTTAGCAGTGCTCTGTGTTTTTCAGTGTTTGCATTGTATTGTGCTTCTGTGTTCTTAGCATTATTCTGTGTTTTAGTGTCTGTATTGTATTGTGTTCTGTGTTTTTAGCATTGTTCTATGTCTCTGTGTTTACATTTATTGATTTTTATCCTCTGTGAAGCACTCTGTGCATTCGTGCTGGGAGGGGTGCTATAGAAATAAACTTTTACTTACTTACTTACTTACTTTTAAGTAATAAATTAACATTAAGGTCTTAAAATGTTTTAGGTGTGCTGTATGAAATTGGTCTTCTATTTCATTGTGTTAAAATAATAATAATAATAATGCACTTTATTTGTATAGCACCTTTCATACAGAACCATGCTGCACAAAGTGCTTTACATTAAAAGGAAATTTAAAAAATAATTAAAAGGAGAGATAGGAAGATAAGAAAGTCAAGTCCAAAGTGACAGGTAGAGCAGCATCAGCAGAGTGAAGTGACTCAGTGTTTCTGTTGTGTCAGGCGCACCCATGGAGCCTGACAGCAGCCAGCAGGTGGAGCTGGCAGCGCTAGGCCGACCCTTCAGCCTGGGAATGCTGTACGACTGCCACCGGGACTCCCTGATCCCCGGTAAGGCTTGGTCTGATACTAAAACACTGCTTACCAACCAGTCCACCCAGGCTGTCTGGTAATGCCAGATCAGAATATGAAGTGATCAAGGAACCCACTGCCGAGTACGTGGAAACCTCATTTTCTAGGTTGGTATTTATAGACTGAGTGGACTGACAAAATGAGGCCAGCTGCTCTCCCTGTATTCCCACCGTGGCCTGGCCAGGGCAGAGAGTTTGTCCATGTTGTTCACCAGAGATCTAACATTCCCCATGACAACAGATGGCAGGAAGGGTTTGTACCTCCTAACTCTCTCCCTCGCTCCCTCCTTTACCTTCGCTCCGGCTCGGGTCCCTTGTCTATGCATCCGCAACTTGGCCAGGATGTTTGCCGCTCTGGGTCCAGCTTGGCTGCGGAGCTCCATCAGCTGATCATGGGTGTAGATACGCGTTGCTGCAACTACGCGGTAAACTACAGAGGGCTACAAAGATATTCAAATACTTCATTATACTAAAGTACTAACAATACTAACAATAAATACTAAAGAACTAAGGGATGGAATGGAAGATAACAAAAAATAACAAAAAATAACAAAAAATAACTAAAAACAACGAAAGCAGAGAGAGCTGCTGCAAGGCTGCCTGCTTCTGCTGGTGCTGGAAGTGACTTGGCATGAGTTACACTTGGTGAATTTCATGACATTCTGTATATTTTTTCAGCTTTTTGTGATCAGTAGTTAATTTGTCAACAGAACTTAGATAAGAAGCCTTTGATGAAGTGAAGTTTTTTTTTGTTGCCTTCAGTTTAAATGTAGTTGGCTGAGCGATTTTTACAGTAAAAGACCTCCTCCAGCATGGCTGTGCAATATAAGGAAGTTGAAGTTGAAGTTGAACTCTTTCCCTCTATTGCAGGTGTGACCTTGTGGGACCGTGATGCTCTGGAAAAGGATACACGAGAAAGACCCCATAACAACAGTGACTTTGAGATAGTTGCATCTGAATCAATTGAAGACAAATCTTCAGCACTGAATGTTGAAGCCTCCCTGAAGGCAAGTTTCTTGAGTGGACTGGTAGAGGTTTCAGGGTCTGCCAAATACCTAAATGACTATAAGATTTCAAAAAA
Source organism: Anoplogaster cornuta (assembly GCA_900683385.1). Taxonomy (NCBI): domain Eukaryota; kingdom Metazoa; phylum Chordata; class Actinopteri; order Trachichthyiformes; family Anoplogasteridae; genus Anoplogaster; species Anoplogaster cornuta. The sequence goes on along the minus strand of CABFOP010087673.1, from coordinate 9,306 downwards.
ACAGGCCAGAGTAACACTCAAATACAAAACTACCACAAAATTCCAGGAACTCTCAATGAATCATCTTGGAAGAGGCAATGTGAAACATACGGACGTTTTTGATAAAGGAATAGCAACACATGTAGTCACAGGTATCCTTTATGGGGCACAAGCCTTCTTTGTATTTGACCATAAGGTGTCTGGAAACAAGGATCATCAAAACATTGAGGGCAATTTGAAGATGATGATCAATACGATTGCCTGCCTTGCAAAAGAAGGTGAAGGTTCCCTGCAAATGAGAGACATCGATATTGCAAATTTTGATAAATGTTCTTGCAAATTCCATGGGGACTTTTCCCTTGAGAACAATCCTGTGTCTTTTCAGGATGCAATACAAGTCTACCAAAGCCTTCCAAAATTGCTGGGAGCAAACGGAGAGAAGGCTATACCACTTAAGGTCTGGCTGATGCCCCTGAAGAGTTTAGATTCTTGTGCTGCTCAACTTGTCCGTCAGATAAGTATTAGATTAGTGATGGAAGTACAGAGCATTCTGGAGGACTTCAATGAGCTGGAAATAAGGTGCAATGATGCAATGAAAAGCACTATTGCCCAACAATTCCCACAGATTAGCAAAAAGCTGAAAACTTTTAAAGAATTGTGCTCTGGGTACAAGCTGGAATTCCAGAAGACCATGGCCAAGAAACTTCCATCCATCCGGGGAGGTGGGGAAGAGGAGGCTGGGCTTGCAGAGGTCCTGAAAAAGAGACATTCTTCTCCATTCAACAACAAATACCTGAGCGAGTGGATTGATTGTAAAGAGAGAGAAATCATCATCTTAAAATCACTCACCAACTTGATGAAAAACACAAAGATTGTCACAACTCGGAATGTTCTTGACAATGAAATCCTGAATTCCGAGGCCAAGTATGTTGTGTGCTTTGCTTTCACCTCACTGGGAAGCCCTGAACCATACCTCTCAGCTTTGTCCAACTACTTAAAAGCAACACCCAAACCAGAGAATCATTCAGAAATCATGTCATATGTTCACGATGTAGAAAAGGAACAATGGTACATTTCAAAGGACGTATCAGATACAATGAGGCAAAAAGCAAAGCTCTTTGTTGATTTTGCAGAAGCCAACAAGGACAACAAGAATATTTGGTTCCTAACAACAGGTATAACAAATGAGAAGCAGAAAGGTGTAGGTGTCCACCTTTATAAAGAAGGTTCCTTGGTCTGTGAGGACTTTGAGCTACCTTCAAAGCCTGAAACGCTAGCAGCAAGTGACACAACTCACAACAGTGTGACAGTGAAGATTTGCCCACCAAGATTTGGAATGCAGGATGTCACCGACTACTCTGTTGAGTACTGTGTCAATGGAGAAGGTGGTTGGCAACAAAAGACAGCATCCAAAGCTGAAGAAATCACAGTGTCCAGTTTGACTCCTAACACAGAGTACATGTTCAGATGCAGAGCACTGTGCTCAGTAGGCATTGGGCCAGCCATTGAGATAAGTGGTTCCATTAAAACCTTACCCACCAGTCCTCCGGGAACACCTCAAGTTGAATCAAATTCAAGTGAGATATCAGTTACCTGGGACAAACCTGCTGAGCTTGGCAAAGGTGTCAACAGTTTGAGCTACATTGTGGAGTATGCAAAAGCAGTCCCTGGAGTGAAACACGAAGAACTTGAATGGAACCAAATAGTGTCAAAAACTAAAAGGGCCATCATTTCTGAGCTTCAGCCACAGACAGAGTACGCTGTCAGAGTCAGATGTGAGTGTGGTGTAGCTGGCAGAAGCAAGGAAAGCATCACAGTCAATGTCTGGACAGCAAAGTGTGAATTTGAACGCCTGGCAGAATTCCTCAAACGTAAAAGCACACTTATAAAACCTGAATCACCCTCAGTTTACAAGCTACTCCTGGAGGAAAAATATATGGATATAGATGGATGCAGGAGCTACAGTTTTGGCAAAGAAAACATGAGGCGGAATTGCACTATAATGGTTCTCGGAGCAACTGGATCAGGAAAGTCCACTCTCATCAATGGGATGATCAACTACATTGTTGGCATAGAGTGGAACGACAATTTCAGATTCAAAATAATTGATGAGGGTCAGTTGAGATCACAAGCTGAAAGCCAGACTTCTGAAGTCACTGTGTACAGACTCTACCACCAAGAAGGGTTTAAAATCCCCTATTCTGTGACCATTGTTGACACACCAGGCTTTGGCGACACAAGAGGAATAGAAAGAGACAGGCTGGTCACAGAACAGATCCGGTGCCTGTTCACCTCTACTAAGGGAGTCAGTGAGATTGATGCAGTGTGTTTTGTGACCCAGGCCTCTCTGCCACGGCTAACACCAACACAGAAATATGTGTTTGATTCAGTGCTCTCCATTTTCGGCAAAGATGTGGCAGAGAACATTCGGATGCTGGTGACATTTGCAGACGGCCAGCAGCCACCAGTTCTACAGGCAATCAATGTCTCCGGGGTCCCATGTCCTAAAACAGACACAGGACTTCCAGTTCACTTCAAATTCAACAACTCAGCACTGTTTGCAGATAACAGATCCATCAATGACAGGAACTGTGATGCAGATTCTGATGAAGACATGGATACTGATAACTTTGATGCAATGTTTTGGACCATGGGTACCAAAAGTATGAAACATTTCTTCACTGCTTTAGACAAAATGACAACCAAAAGCTTGCAGATGACCAAAGAAGTTCTGATGGAGCGCAAGCATCTTGAAACAGCTGTTGAAGGTTTGCAACCACAAGTTAAAGCTGGATTAGCGAAGCTTGAGGAAATTAAGATGACGAAACAGAAAATTCAAGAGCATGAAGCTGTCATCTGTTCAAACGAGAATTTTGAGATTGAGGTTGACGTTATCATGCCAGTTCAAGAAAAGATTACAGAGAAAGGAAAGTACATCACCAACTGCCAGCAATGTTCAGTGACATGCCACTACCCCTGTACATTAGCAGATGATACAAGAAAGCGTCGTTGTGCAGCCATGTGGGCTGGGAAGTGCACAGTATGCCCGGGGAAATGCATTTGGAGTGTGCATTTCAACCAGAAGTACAGGTGGAAGTATGTTAAAGTTAAAGAGAAGCGGACACTGCAAGAGCTGAAGGACAACTATGAAAAAGCTACAGAAGCCAAGATGTCCGTTCAGGAATTGATTGAGAAGCAAGAGGAAGAGATTGAAAACCTTCAAGATGTTATAGTGTCCCTCATGGAGGAGTCAGCGAATTGTATAGCTCGTCTGAAAGAGATAGCGCTGAGGCCGAACCCACTGAGCACTCCGGATTACATCGACTTGCTCATTGAAGGAGAAAGGACCGAGGCAAAGGAGGGTTACCTGGATCGAATTCAATCTTTGGAGGCGATGAAAGACAAAGCCAGAATCATATCCAAGGTGGCCAAGCAAGAAAAACTGACAGAAACAGAGCAGGAAATGTTTGAAGAAAAACAAAAGAGGCAAAACAAGCAAGGCTTCCTACAGAGAGTAACAGATTACATCAGACGGTAGAGGGAATTAGATGGTGACGTGAAGTGTTCTCTTTAGCTTATCTTACCTTATCAAAATACTGTTGAACACATACAGTACACTGCATTAATAACTCACTTGAAGTAGTATTGGCTTCAAGGAGCGAAGATAATCATTGAAGAACCAGATGTTTGAAGTAAAATAACTTTTAGCAATGTTTTCTTATTTTAATATGGGTGGAAATGTTTAATAATTCAGTAATAAATCATCCATTACTGTTTAATTGCCTGAATTTTACATATGATTTAAAAATCTAGGGTTTTGATTGAGGGTTTGTCAGTAATACAATAATGCAATTTTAATGCTATGTTGCTGTAAACGGTGCCAAGAGTAACAGTTAATGTCAAGTATGTGGAAAAATATCCAATGTGTCAGAAGAGGAAAGGAAACTACCCAATTAATATCAAATTCAGAGGACCAACATTCTGGAATAGTTTGATCTCTGAGATCTTCATCTTCTCATCTACTGAGGAACCGTCTCATCTTCATTACTGACCTCTTTATTTTATTAATATGGATTCTGAGTTTGCTGTCATTTGATCTTTTTGTTGTTTCTCTATTCATTTTTTTTAATTTCTTTATTTTTGTTTCTTCTTTGTTTTGTTTCTTTCTTTCTTTTTGTTTTTGTTTCATGTTTTTTGACCCGTTTTTCTGGTTCTTGATGTGAGAACTCTGTACAGCCTCTTGGGCTCCTTTTACACTCCTAGCGCTGTTATGTTATGTGCTGAATAAATAAACACAAATCTAGTATTACAGTGTATCTAAAAATCTAGTATTACAGTGTATCTAAAAATCTAGTATTACAGTGTATCTAAAAATCTAGTATTACAGTGATAAAAAGGTGCTACAACCAAAAGGATGAACTTTTTTTAGTGTCCAATGTAAAATTAGTTTTTCAGCAGCATTGTTTCCTTTTGCTTCTCAGCTGTAATGTGATTTAAGAAGAATGAATCAAATACTAATAAAGCCTTTTAAGTAATCAGACGTGGATTTGATTGTCAAGATTTCAGAACTGTAGTAGAGGTCACATTGATGGTCCTCCTGTTAAAGCTGAGCTCAGGTTTTAAATATTAACATGACCCACAATTAAAGTAATATGTCCATTATTTGGTGAACCTCTCGTTTGTTTTCTCTTTTCTTGTTACTGAACAAAAGGAAACCGATGATCTCTAAAATATGAGTCCCTCGAGACCATGTTAGACAAAATGTAATAAGTCCTCTAGAAATGATCTTTGTGATTGTGGTTCAGAGGAATTCAACGAGACACCGGTCCTTCTTGGTTCATGCAGGACCAGAAGAACCACCAACCAGACTTCTGGGTAGGAGACAGTTTTATTTTCTTCTGGAATGTCAGAGAACACAGTTAACACCAAAGCTGCCTGAAGGACACAGCAGTCGATGATCCTACAGACAGAGTTCCCTTCATGAACGTATCCCTCTGACAGGCCTCACCTCAGGGTTCCTACACCGCCTCCATTTCACAGATTTTAGACTTCTTGACTGGATGTGAATATTCTGGTCATGTTAAATATGATGTATGCTGATATGACAAATATCACAATGTGTGAAATGTTACACTGGGTCTCCAACTGCAGAAAACACAGTCCAATAACAGAGTTTCATGTATAATCTAAGCAGTCCTGAGGATCTGGACTGACCTTATTCCAACATCTTTACAGCCTGGAAATGATCAAATTAGTTTCCCTGCTTTTCAAGGCCCATGTAGGAACCCTGTCGTCTGACCCAAACACCAGAGCGGCCTCTTTAAACACAATGGCACAATAACTTAATACATAATACCATTTAACCAGCCTCATTATGGACATATTTAGTCGATGTTGCGCCTCATGTGATAATCACCAATACCACTTGAAGAATTCAAGATTAGTAGACATTCAAACTGAACAGGAATAATTCTGTAACCAAGACTTTGGTGTAGTGTGTTGAGCTGCCACACTAACTCTGCAAAGGCAATTCAAATGTTAAAAATATATCAAATCAAACTGTCGAGATCCTGAAGAACGTCATTTTTGATCTTACAGTTTTACATTTATTAAAACTCTTTACATTTCCGAACGCTTCAGTCATCATATTCCACAGTGTAGTTAGTTTGGCATCTCTGCTCTGAAACACACATCCTTACACACATTTCACAAGAGGGGTCAAAGGTCAGGGGGCAGCCAGGAGTGGTCCTCCCAGGCCAGTAAGGGGTTTGGTGCCTTGCTCAAGGACACACAAAAAAAGGCTGTTGTGGGGATCAAACCTGTGAGCTACAGGCTCCGAGACCTCCAGGCCATGTTGACTGAAACTCCGAGCTGTAAAGACGTCTGGTTAGAAACTCTCCTGTCGTCAACGGAAGAGAATCCCAAAAACAAAACAAAAGCTGTCCTGTAGCTGGAAGGTTCAATTCCCCCAGACCCAAAGTGTCTGTCCTGCTGAAGTGTCCTTGAGCAAGCCACTGGATCCCTACCAGCTCCAGGAAGCTCTGCTCTGAGGCCGACGCTGACCTTTGACCTCCCCATCTCCCCTCAGGGATCAACAGAAGACAAATGACAAAAAAAAAGCCACATTATCTACCGTCATTTGTAGTCTCCTTTCTAATCCAGACTTCATTTCATCAGGACTCAGGGTTAGGAGTTTGATTCCCCCTCAGACCACCCAGAACCAAACCAGCCCCGTTGTGGTACTGGAAGGCTGTTTTGATAAGAGCATCCTCCAACACCAGCCTGGATATCAGTACCACCTAACAGATGGTTACGACAGACGATAGAGGACAAAACCCTGAACACAACCAGACTCAGGTGAGGCGGTGTCATCACTTCCAGATCTCATTTACCAGCTTAGATTCTAGAAAACTACATCTCAACTACTACTAGTTGAAAACGGTAAAGGTTCTTCCTTCCTTTAGGGAATACGAAGGAACTAAAGGTCTTGTAAACACGAGGCAGCGTTTCATCGTTGATTAAAAACAGACTACACAACCGGCGGAAAAAACTAAAAGGTTTGACAGGTGAAAACTCCACTACTCTAAAGAGGCATACATGCTGTGGCGGTTTGTAACAGGTGAAGCTTTGACACTAAAAACAACATTCACAATACATCAGGTACACGCGTGACGCACAACGTACCGCCGTACGGCCACACGGATGACAGAACGGAGGCGTCAATACACTCCAACTGACCAAAGACACTAAATGGAGAGAGTTGACGAAGCCCATCCAGAAGCACCGCCTCCACCAGCAGGATGCAGATCAACGCACTTTCAATACATTCAAATGTAACAGCAACAGTCATTATTTTCAATCATTTCATGAGATGGGGTGGTGATTACTCTCCAGGATACAGAGGTATCCTGAGGCTGCACTCCGGTACACTAACGGATACAGAGGTATCCTGAGGCTGCACTCCGGTACACTAACGGATACAGAGGTATCCTGAGGCTGCACTCCGGTACACTAACGGACGGAATGTGTGTTGCCGTTACCACATTTACTTTCATGGTAAAACCTCCGCCGAGTCCATTTTCTAACATTATGTAACAATGGGTTTCTGAAAAAGATCACATCTCATCATGTGGTTGTTCCACCAAGCGCCCGGTCAGGACTGTCAACACGCCACCACTGCCTCCATGCAACCAACTACTGCCATTTCTGTCAACTACAAAAGAAAACAAGAAAACAACAAACATGGCCGACTGACTGAAGCTCATTTCAACTCATTGTAACACAGAGATGGACTCCTTTCAGAGCAGCTGATGAGGTAACTGGAAGACGCCTTAGGTAGGGTTTCTCCATTGCACCAGTACCACTCTGTGCCTATACTGGTCTTACAGTGGGTATGTTGTAGTGTCAGTAGTGTTGTACCTTTAAGGGTCTGCTATGGCTACGGTACTTTGGCTTTCCGTTTTAATACTGAGCAAATTTGGATCAATTTGTGGAGGAGAGCCGGAGAAACCAGCAGCCCCCAGTACCAAATATGTTTGGGTGTCTCACCAGTATCTTCCATCACACCCAGAAAACACTGAACGAAACCAAACAAAAAATATATATCGCTATGGGTACACCAATGCCACGTTCATGTCATATCAGATTGAATGTAAATAGGAGCTGCCGACTGGAGGAAGTGCTCATCGTTGGACATGTGGTCAGTTTTCATATGCTCTGATTTCTGTGGAAGTGTGTCGACAGGCAGCAAACCCACTGATGTCTGCAGGTAATAAAGCTCAACATGATCAGTTATATTCACACTAATACAATGAATCATACTATCTGTTGCATTTGGTTTATGGTTGATTTTAAAGTAACAATTGCCCTGAAGGTCGCCATCTTGGATCTTGGACAACGAGACGTCATCGCGTTCTTCCTCTTCTTCTGACATGACGTGAACGTGGCATAATACAGTGGAGAACCATGAAGGAAAATAGACTTCCTGAATGGAGAACAAACAAAGAAAACACACAATACTTCTGATGGCCTCGTGGTTAAACCCCTCTGTTCAATATCCCAAGTCCAGATGGATTTTGTGTTCAAAAATGGCTATTAGCAGCATTATACAGAAGCCCAACAGTATGCCGGCGTTCTGCAGCAGGAAGAAGCCACAGTGGCTGAAGCCGTGGTCGCCGGCGTCGTTGTGCAACATTTCAGGAACCTGAGGAGAAATATTGAACACAAAGTCACATTGGTCCACGAGCGTTCAAAACACAAACATATTTATAGCACATGGCATTTTAAAAGAAAAATGGTTTACTAGACAGTAAGAAAGGTATTTACTGCCCCATAATAAATATGACAATAACAAATGACCATAATATATCTGGAGGATTGGTGATCAATACCCATCACTCAATGATTACTAGGGTTGGGTATCGAGAACCGGTTCCAAGTTGGAACCGATAACAGATTTCCCAGAACCGTGGATTCGATAAGACACTGCATTTCCATTCTGCTTATCGGTTTCTAACTTCCACATATTTCAGTCGCACTCCCGACTGAACCGCAGTGAACATTTTACTTTCACCTGACGTGATGTCACTTGATATGCAAATGAGCACATAAAGATAGACCAGACCAGACTATACCAGACCAGACCAGACCAGACTATACCAGACCAGACCAGACCAGAGATCTTTGTTCCAGACATCCCACTCTCTTTGACAGTGTCGCTGCTTCCAACTGTCTGTTCAATATTTTGTTATAGTCTAATATATTTTTTTGGTTTGTTATATTTTTGCATTATTTATTTGAATAATTTTGGATTGTAATTGTTTTTGTTGACCATTTCTTATAAGAGTAATATTTATTTTTATAAATTAAAGGTAATACGAGCAATGTTCTGAGCAGCATTTTCGGTTATATTAGTAGAAATTGTCTTTATATCCGACAGAAATCAATAAATCAGTCCTCCGAAAAAAAAATGAAAAATCCGGTGTCTGTATCAGCTGTAATACTGTAATAAATACGTCCAATCATTTCATTCGGTCCGAATGAAATGATTGGACAGACTACGTGTCTGTTAACGTTACCTTCAGCTCTAATTAAATGATTAGATGATCCATCTTGCTGCAATGAAATGAGTGGCTGCATTCTCGGCCGGTTCTGCCTTCCAACGTCCATTGCGATAAACCAGAGTCGAGTAATTAACACTGTTTACCACTGGACTATGGTGGAGAGGACTTCTGTCGCTAAAAAACACTAACCAGGATACAACGGACAAGCAGAGTTCTGGACACCACATTTACAACACTCAGTCTTCACGTCGGTGAACTTCGGTGA
>CABFOP010087667.1:0-16053 GCA_900683385.1 Anoplogaster cornuta | reverse complement strand
TAGTCTTTCATGAAGTCTTTCTTTATTAAAGGGAATACGAGCAATTCTGAAAGTTCTTTGCTTACCTTATTAACTGCGACAGAAGAGTGGCGCCGCACACCCGCCGAAATGTGGACCGGTGTGGTAAATATGGTGTCCAAAAGTCCGCTTGTCCAATATAGTTCGGTTACGGTGTTTCAGTACACAACTCCACAACGCAGTGAACCGCGGCAGGAAGGGCGGCTTCCTCGTTAAGGCTCGTTAATTTCCTGAATCCTTTCCGCAAGAAAACAATTTCTACTAATATAACCGAAAATGCAGCTCAGAACATTGCTCGTAGCACCTTTAAGGTGTTTAAGGTACAACTCTGATCAAGGCAAAAAAAATAATGTGCATGTACACATACATGGCTGTTGTCCTTTGCCTATCCCTTTTAAATCCGGGTCAAGATTTCCCCCCAAAATCCACGCTGATGTGATTTGTGACATGATATTTTGATTAAAATCATAAATGGGCATCAAAAACATTGAGTGACATTCAGTGAACAAGCTAGCTGCTGCATTCGTTACTCACGGCTGACATATGCCCTTGGTAATGCCCCTTGTGTTGGAGCACAACTCAGACTATTGTGGCAAGATACATTTGGGACTGGCCATCCGTCATGGCTCAATGCAAGCAGAGCAGCAGCACAGCATGCTCAGTGTGTCGATAAGAAAAGAATGCAGCCTTTGTGTGCCTATTGACCAGCTGCCTGTTTGCAGTACCTCAGTTTAAGCGAACTCAGGTTGTTCGCTTTCTCAGCTGACTTCTTGGTATCACGTTTCAACAATACTTGGATTGTATAACTCTGAATATTGAATAACTAAACACAACAATGGACTTAAGTTCATTCCAAACTGTTAAATAGCTCACTATTTAAGTGTTGGCAGATAGATAGATAGATAGATAGATAGATAGATAGATAGATAGATAGATAGATAGATAGATAGATAGATAGATAGATAGATAGATAGATAGATAGATAGATAGATGCAATTGTCATTGCATATAGTTTTGTTAACTGCAGTAAAGCATGTCTCAATTTTTGTTTAATTACACATTTTATATATATATATATATACAGATTTTATTAAATCTGCATCTCATATGCTATAAATTTCAGTATCTGCTTCTCTTTGATTTGCAGTTGATGAACATCTGCTACTATGAGTCTGCCACTATTTATTTGAATTACTTGTCTTATTATTTTACCACCAATTCTGTATGTGGCTCGGTAGTATAATGCTACCTGTATGTTACCAGCTTTTCCTTACCAAACAAACACATGGTCTGTTGATGTTGAATACATTCAGATATTGACAGTGTCTTTGAGTCACGAATTACTTGAGTATATTTATTAACAAAAAGCTGAGCGCACAGGAGAGATATACACACACAGGGTAGGGTATGCAGATCTCTGCCAGGGAAACATCTGAACAGAGTTTATAAGGCTGGGGGGGGGTAGTTTCTAAACATCTACAAGGTTATACTAGTCGTTAGTCTGAACAATGTGTGCTGTGTGAAAGTGTCTTGGGTAAAGGGCTCTCCGGTGTCCCTCATGGGACAGGCCTTCCACCTACAGTATGACACACAAGATACTTGGACAGTTCATCATGTCATACTGTACCAACCCTAAAATCTACACTAAGGATACATTAAAGTCACAAGATACATACATTCTTCCACAGTTGAAGATGCGAGGAACAGTCAGTAGGAACAGTGAGTTGTTAATCACATTTTAACAATATGTAGATCAGACCTTTACTTGGAAATCACATTTACCTTTTAGTGGGCACTGATTTTTAGGGTGCATGTGTACTGCACATTTACTATTGACTGTAGAACTCAAAGTTACTGGGTGTCTCACAACCTGAGAGTGCTGTATTTAGTGGGGGGAATCACAAGTCCAAGTGTTTTTAATTTTACCTTGGCTCAGTCTTATCGCCATGGGAGATTCTGTAACTAAAAACAAACATCAACTTGGCCATATTTGTTTTTTATAGACATATTGGAGCCTGCAGAACACAATATTTCAATTTAGCCACAGCTGAACTCCTCGACCACTAAAATAAACAGCTATTTATACTAAGCAACTACCTCATAGCGTGTTGTCCTCTCCATTGTTCATTGTACAGCGACAACTGAGTCAAGTGTTTAATTGTCATATGCACAGCATAACACAAGTTCATTTCAAACATTGAAATACTTGCGACATTGCTAGCACCAACTATGTAGTAGGCATAGACAAAATATTTTTTTTAAATAAAATAAATTAATTTTTACAAACAAGAAACATTGCCTGGTGACTTCACGGTAGAAAGTAGATGATTATTCTCCAGTGTTTTTAATACACAGCAAAATCAAATCAAATAATGTGGTGGTGGTCCTGATGTATTCTTTAGATTAGCCTCTTTTTAGTCTCCCCCTGTTCAGAATCCCTTTGTTTAAGCATCCAAGGTTGAGTGTCTGCCTGTTTGCTAACTTCTCTTCCATTTACATCTCTCATGGCTTTGTCTCCACAGATGAGTCCAGTGTTCAGACTAGCGACACCCCCAGCAATCCTGTGCAGGGGCCCCCTCAAAGCTCAGTATCATCAAAGGTGGGACCAGCATGTGAAGGCTTCGTTCTCTACCAGTATCGCTGCCATGAATACTCTGCTTGGATACAATAGAGTATCATCTACTGTTTTTAACGTCTGGACAAAGCTGTAACAGAATACCAGTAGTGCCAGTGATTATACTGTAAAAGCACCCTCTTTCCATTTCCTTGTCACAACCACACCTTTGGAAACACAAATATATTGCCGAGCCACGGATTATCATTTTCATGTGATCCATTGTAGTGCACACAACACAGGGCATGCAATTCATGTGCATTAGAATTTATTGTGGTTTGATATGGTCATGTTGAACAAGGAAATATTCATTAAGTGTGTCCCTCTTCCTGGGATGGAAGGGTGACAGTCACACAGACAGACATTGTAAATGAGGGTAGTGAGGTTGTTGGTTTATAATGCTAATGGAACCACTTGAGCCAGTTTTTAAACTTTGTTTAAAATAAGGTATAGGAATAAAAAACAACAAATTATTTTATTTTATTATAAAAGAAATTATTCAGAGCCATGATTCAGGTTATATATTTCCTTTAACTGTAACTTACAGCAGTTACAGTTGATGCATTTGTGTCATTGGCTCTTCACTTCCATCTCTGGCTGTCAAGGTCTGTTGATCAGAGATGTACGTGGCAACGCATTCCTCTTCCATGCTTCATGCATAACGAGGCATTTGCAAAAACAAGAACACACCACCCCTATCAGAGCAAAGATGTCTCTCTTCAACTTCGCAACAGACTTTGAAATCAGAACCAGTTTCTAAACCTGGTGACCTGAGCGCTAACCTCTAACCTTTGGCCTGCCAGGAAAACCCCCCTGCATCTTTAACGGAGACGGAGGAGTTGGTGGCTGCCAGCACGGAGCCAAAGCTGACAACAGAGGAAGAGTTCAAGGCCCGCCGGGCACAGGCCATTGAGACTAAAGCTTTGGAAATTGAGAAGGTAATGAGATTTGCTCAATCAAACGCCCTAAGTGCTGTTAATTCTCCACTCTGTTGACTGTGTATTGGTTTTGCCATAACATAACCTGCCACCATCTGCTTTGTTAGGATCTGAAGGATTGGCGGCGTTGTAAATATGCTGTGGCCTGCTACACATAATATTTGAGAAACACGTCTCTTATACTATTTTGGTGGAGAGAAAGAGGATGAATCAGCAGGAAAGCCCTAAGCACCTCAGGTTGTGACGCTTCACATGGCCTGCTATTTGGATATGCACTCCTTTTCCTCCCCTTCAAAAGACTGCTACAGTACCACTTATCTATTCCCGTTAAAGCAGGGCAGGAATTGCCCTGCAGGATGCAGGCGGCCCACCCACAGTGTGGTACGTCTCTTGGCATTAGCACACATGCTTAGCCTGACATTTTCAACCAGTCTACAGCCGTGGTGAGAGGCAGGAGCCTCTACTGTGTCTTTACTGTAACATCTGCCATGGAAGGCCAGGCTGACTGGACTGAGTAGTTGGTTAATGCTTTGGCAAGAGCTGGTGTGGGGTAAGACCTCCTGATCTAGAGTGACAACTCTGATTCACAGCAGTTACTTAGCTCCACACTGACACACAAACCTGACACGCACACTGAGTAAAGACTTTCACTTGTCCATCGTTTGTTGTAACTGTTTAAATGGGCTTTCCACTGAGACCGAACAACACGGTCTAGATATGTACAGCTCTGTGAGAGTTTGGCCACTTCTTCAGTTGGAAATGGATTTGTGTAAAAGGAATCAGAAAACCCAAAGACAAATTATGCTCTGCACAGTAAATATTCCTGCTTGATTGCATCCATAACATCTTTCAAGTTGTTAAATCATTTCATTGCATGAGTGATGACTAATGTGCAATTGTTTTGTCAACCTCTGTCACAGCCACTCACTCTCTGTGTTTGATGCCACAGGTGACCAGTCAAACAGTTGATTTGTTATCTTCTAATCAAGCAGGATGAAACAGAAAAATCTGAACATAACATAAAAACCCCATCTTAAATCAGAAAATATCCATTCAAGACTTAACTAAGTGCCTGGGAGTGATTTTCAGCAAAGTCCATTCATCATCTCAATCAGTGCAAATGAAACATATCCATTTCAGCTATTAGCCCCTCCATCGAGAGGTCCGGTTTGCAGCTTGAGTGATTAAAATGGCTCTTTTAATATCCTCTAATGTGTACCAGCCCTCAAGTCATTATCCCACTTCCCTTATTACGGAGGACCCCTGCCTGCATCAGTGCTCATTTGAACAGAGCCCCACTAAATGTCCATGTGAGAACCGTATGTATAATCTCGCCTCCGACCCCTAACGCTCCCACCCCTCTCCTCCACCCTATATCCCAACACACACACCCCTGTCTGTACCCTCATAATTTAGACCTTCACAAACATCCGATCTGGGTAGAAGCTCATTCTAAGGCCCCTGGTGCTGCTGGCTCTCTGGGGCTCCAGCCCATCCTGTGTGGCCCTACAGTATCAGGCTTTGGGATCAGCCCATGGCTCCCAGTGCAGGGGAAGGAACTTGTGCAAAACCTCCCTGCAACCTTTTCTCACAGCACACAGAGCACACTCAGGTCAAAAGCACCCTTCCTGTTTGTTCAAGTAACAAGGGAGTGGATTTGAGAGAATAGCACGCCAGACACTCCACGATTCCTCGGTATTGTGTTAAATATGGAGTGTAAATGCATGTAGCCATGTGCATGTGCGCACATGATAGCTCACAGTCTCCTAAGCTCCAATACCATCGAGGGAAATCTTTTAATTTGAGTTCATACTTCTTTACAAGGCCTCTTTCCCCCTGCCAATTCCTACTTTGAAGCTTCAAAGTGAATACAAATTTGTATATGGGACATAATGAAGTGAAAATGTAATAATTGTTAACACAGGCTGTAGCTTGGGGAAAAGCATAAAGGTTTTGTTTTGAAAGATGGCAAATATAATCAGCCCAAAGTGATTGGAGGAGCGCTGGGTTGTGGGACATAGACCACATGCGTTTGTCTCATTTAGCCCATGTTTCCTCACATCTTCAAACCTGGAACCAATTTTTGCTTCTCCACAATAATGCTCAGAGTTAATCAAAATGTTTTCCAAAGGAGGAATTTACACTTAACTGAACTTAAAGTTGTGATGTTAAATGAAGGTTACACGACGGAAAGGTTCAGAATAGCCTAAGAAGGCTAGACGGCAGAGAAGCCAGCCTGTGTTGTTGGAAGAAGTTGACCCTGGGCTTAGTTGGCCACACGTGTCGTGCGTCTCTCACTTCCTTGCGGTCGGCGCTGAAGACTATCATTATGTGGGGCCGTGGATTCGCTTGACATGATCTGCAGACATTAAAGCATCAGGCTGAGTCCAAACATCTCCCACAGTCGGGGATATTTCTGTCAGAGTTCTCGTCTTCTTTTCCTGACTGTTCTTCCCCAGTGTGTTTGCAATGCATGATGCTGTGCTACAGTGTGTCCAAGCTTTCAGAAAGTGGCATGGCTAATAACCTGAATTCCGTTAATACTCACACTCATATGATGACTGCATTTAATCTCTGTCAGTCATCCCATTGTAGCCCAAAATGTTACTGTAGATACATAGATGCTTCTCCTTGTCGTTCTAACTGGAGTGCCACAGTGTTGCACAGAATGTGGGTTAGGGATGCGGGAATGAGCAGATATGAACAAGCTGTAGCTAGTTCAGCAGGGGTATTATCAGGGTGGTGGGAGAGAGAGAGAGTGAGTGTGAGGGCGATAGAAAGGGAATGCAGGAGAACTTCTAGACGTCTAGCGGCTGGAGGCACTGCAACTTTTTTTTAACATACTTTTAATTAGCAGGTAGCGCAGAAAATGGAGACCCCTCATTTTCTCCCTCCAGAGAGCATGGTGGAGTGTGTAATTTCACTTAACCTTACCTTGCCCACTCCAGTCCCAGTCACACACAGACACTCAAACACACACTGCCCATTAAAATATTTCACTTGTGCACCTCTGATTTTTGGACAGGTATTCTTAATAGAGTAGCTTTGGTCTCAGATGTGTGGGGTTTTTAATAGATTTTAAATTTTGAATAGCCCTGAAAAAATTTGATGGTACCATAACTCACTCATGTAAACATGAGACCTGTTTATTGGACACTGTAGGGTAGACTCCTGTAGTGTCCTGTACTAAACTGTTAACTATATATATTACTAAGTTTCTTACGTTATTTCAGACCCTGTCTCTTGTTTAGAACCATCCAGAAGCATCATGAAATTATCAAGTAGTCAATTAACAGTCTTGTGACAATCATAAAATAGATTTACAAATGGTTGTGTGGTTAGGACAGAAAATGATGGGTACACGATCATGAGTTGGCCTAGATATACATGATGTTGAAGTAACAACGTTTGTGGTTTGAAATTTCCCCATAACACTGACAGCAGTCTGGAATACAGCCTCATCTTCTACGCTATGGTTAACCTCGCATCCTGCTCAAGGCAGGACATTGATTCAAGATGACAGACAGCAAGTTTCTTTACGCCTTCAAAGTTACCAAAGCCGATAAAAAAATGTAAGCATTTCAAATTCAAGAACGGGTCAGTCAATATCAGAGCTATGTCACTCTATTTTGTTTTACAAAAAAGGCCTGTGCAGCCCACATTCCTAAAATGGCTATGCGAACTGAACATGACAGTTGTACCCCTAATGAAGCTGCAACAATCTGATTAAATCATGCTGTTTTGTAGAAGTAGGTCACATCTTTGCTACTCAAGTAAAATTGATGTAAAGAATGCCTGTCCTCCATCTGACAGTGATTACCTCCAACTGTTCCCAAAATAGAAAGCTTTTGTTTTGTTGAAAAATTTATATTTTACAGATATGAAAATGTTTTTGTTGATCAAATCAAATTAATTTGTATAGCCCTTAATCACTGTTACAGTATTTGTAGTACCTGTCTTCATTCTTCCTTTAAGCCACAAGGAAGCTCACCGTCTGCCGCTGTGAACCTTTATTCAGGGGAGAGGTGAGCTAGACGGGATAGCTGAACCCTGGAGGACCCTGCTGTCCCAGACTGCTCCTTAACTCTAGGGCAATTTGATAGGCTGATGTGAAAGTCGGGCCAGATCTTGCCCTCTAGAGGCATCGATGCAGGGCCCCACATTGAGCCTGTTCACCCCAGGTGATAAAGGTCTAGTGGGCTTGCACCTGGGACACTAATAAAGCGGTTAACAGCCATTTCAGGCAGGCAGTAAAATCTGAGCGGGTCCTGAGAGCTTGTTACAATCTGGTGTGAAAGAACGCTGCGGTCCCACTAACATACTCTTGACACCTCAGCTCCCTTTTGTTTAAGGCGGACACACACTTGCATGGGCTCGCACACACACATTCACACACCTGTTTCATGAAATACACCTACATGCCAGGAATGGGTTCATTAAGTTCACAGTTAGGCACGGGAATGATGAGGCCAGGTCTGGAGTGTTCACAGCTTGTTGTGGATAGGACTGCTCACTCTTTAGGTCATTTTGAACTTATGCTCTGTGGGCTCTTACAACAAAATGTCATTTACTTTTAATAAGTTATGTATGCTTCATTTTATCATAATGAATATTTGGGAGATTCCTGATGTGATTTGTCTATATGCAGCTGTACAGGCAGGACTGTGAGACGTTTGGCACAGTGGTGAATATGTTGGTGGCCAAGGAGCCCAGTTTGAACGGACTGCTGCAGGCCCCACTGAAGGAGAACCTGACGGACCTCAAGCAGCGTTGCCTAGACGACCTTAAGCACTTCATCAAGGAGCTGGATCAGGTCATACAGCAGCCTGAGACCTCAACGTAAGCCAGAGACTGCAAAAAATGTGATTGTAGTGACCAAAAATCTGCCAGTGACAATATCGTGAAATATAGGCAGACCATTCCACTTGCTTGTTCTTGAAGACAGATTCATGATTTGAGACTGTTCTTGAAGACAGATTCATGTGTATTGAAAATAAGTGTTCTAAATTAGTGTACTGAATAAGGATTCAGTATTGGATTAAATGGCTTGATAAAATGGACATCTATTGGTGGTACTAGTGGACTCATAAGGACCTTCTGTAGGGAAATGGGCAATATTCAAGCCACATCAACCTTTTCAACCATTTCTTCACATGCCTAAATTGTCAAAATTTCAAGCCGTCAGTTGGGTTTTTATTATTGAACATGAACCGTCTTAATATTTTTCAGTGTTTTCTAATAGTCAGATCATAAATTACAGTAATAACAGGACATTGGATGGAAGGTAAATTGTCTGAATTCTGAGTTTTAAGTTTGTCTCGCTATGATCTCAAAAGTCAAGATACATATTGTCATTTACATTCAGTTTTGTACAACATGCTTAAGTTGAGCCCAGACTACATTTTTAGGTGCAGTATTTGACTGTTCCCCCAAAGGCTTGGCTTGATGTTGAATCATACTGATTCAAATTGTTCAATATAAGGACACTTACAGAGGAAATTAGAGTATTACATAATGTTTCTATCATAACCCTTCTTTCAATCTTGATATTTTTATGGAGAGATGGGTGCACCTGTATCTGTATATGCATAGTGTGACTAATGCCAACTAGTATTTTGCATTGTGGGATTTGTTACTGTTTTTGTATTAAAAGGTTTAATTTCATGTTTAGATCATAGACTCATTTTGTGTTATAAGAGAACAGTTTGTGTAGTGAACAATGTGTTTGACTTTGATAAAATAAACAATAAAAAATGTAACAATGTTGACCCCTTAAAGTCAAACTAAATAAAAGTTTACTCCTTGAATTAAGTGAAACATTCTTTTTGCCTCTTATTTCTGTATCCATCTTATATCAATTTGAAGCAGGAAAAAATCACACAAATAATTATATATTTTTATTACAATTATCAATCTTAGCCTTATATTCCAGTTTGTACATTTATACAGATTACCATTTGTTTACATTACATGACCCATAAATAGACCACTCAAACCAGGTCCTATAATACATACAATGTTCCTCTTGTGTTAGGGCTGCACAAGCCTGGAAGAAACGTAGTATATAAAGAGTCTGGGTCACACTCAGTATATCCTTTAATTTTTGACACCCTGATGGAAAAATGGCTCTACCAACTGCCAACAGTTTGTTTTAATGCCATTCTGCAACAAAATGTCACAAACTCAGGGGTATAAAAATAGCCATTTAGTTTTTGAACTCTACAATATATACATTAATATCTGCAATGTTAAATAATCTGTTTATCTCTAAATAATGCTGTATAAATATGCATTACTCCAAATTACTTTCATTGTTACTTTGCCGTTTGTAATGCTAAAGTGTACACTTATGAAGAATCAGAATAAGGACTTTGTGTCTCATACAAACATGTTGGTAAATCTGAGTGCTGTGTAAACATATGCAGTACATCCAGCAGGCAGAAACTTAAGCATTTAATAGCAAGCAGGCTGTTTAGGCATTTAAAACAGTGGCAAAGAGAGGCAGAGGTGAGTGGCAGAGCATCAAAGCTGAGTCTATGAAATTATGCAGTTCTTCCCCTTGTGCCCCTTCTTCTTTTTGGACTTAGTCCGTGGGCCATAAGGTGGAGAGGGCATGCCTGCCACAGGGCTAGGCAAGTCATCAGTGTAGTAGTGTCTATGGGGCCTGGGCTGGGGGATTGGCTGACCCAAGAAGAAGCCCTCCTCCTCAGAATCAGAGGAGGAAGAAGAGCATGTGGAGCACCAATCATCATCCTCCCCACACAGTCCAAGGAACCTCTCCATGGCTGGGCCCTGCAGGCCATATTCTGACGTGGCATGAGGGTTGGGGTGGCCATGGGGGACCTGGCCATAGAAAGCCTGGGGCCCCTTAGGGCCAAGCACATTCCCTCTATGGTCCTCTTTGTAGTTCATAAGGGCCCTCTCCTTGGGCACCAGGTGAAGAGCATTGTCAGAGCGAGACTTGCGGCTGCGGCGCCTCCTGTGGTGGTGACGGTGGCGACCAGAGCGAAGTTCCTGCTCCTGTTCCTCAAAGTGGTACACTCTCCGCCGAGTCCGTTCACTCATAGGGGGCTGGCGCACTGGGAGATCTCCATACTGGCTGTTGTCAATCACGTCATCAGAGAACTTGACCTGCTGCGGCCTAGACTGGGAACGTGTCCTCCTGAGGGCAGGGACATTAGGGGGTTTGGGTCTCTCCTCTGGGAGAGGAACCTCCTCCTCCTCTTCTTCCTCTGGAACATTCTCCTCTACCTCCTCCTCCTGCTCAGATACAAGGCTCTTCAAGGAATTGGCACTTCTGTGTAACATGGAGGAGTTGAGGGTTCCCATGTTACTAGTTTTATCACAGTCCTCTGTCTCCAGCTCGTGGAAGTTTTGCAAGGAATATACCAATGGCCTGTCTTTACCTTCACCATCAACTGAGGCCCCTGATAGAGGAGGGAAAAACATGTTAAAGACTCAAATGACGTGGATCAATACATACAGTGTATCATACAAACCATCACATGACATATCAATAATTTTTCTAAGATTTGAATTCATAATGAAGCGATGTCACTTCTACTCACCTGTGATATTTGAAAGAGCCAATGAGTCCATGGAGTCTCGGACACTCTGATCAGTCTTCTTGAACTCGTCAGTGATACACTCCAGAGAGTCATTGTACCATTGCTGCTCCTCTCCCAGGAAGACTCCTCCAGCCCCGTGATCCAGCTCCAATTCCTGGATCTTTCTGCTGCTTGCGGGGCCTGGGTGGCTACCATAGGCTGAGTCCCCTAGCCCATCCTGTGACTGGGCCCAGTACATGTCAGCCTGGTACTTCTTGCTGGCCAGACTCTGGCTCCCCCTTCCTGCTCCACCACCACTGCCCCCAGCTTTGGAAGTCTCCTGCTTCATCTTGACATCTGTCTCAGTCATCCACAAATCGGTGGGTCTGGAGTCATCGGCCTGCTGGAAGGCCCCGTGTTCCCCAAACTTGAGCAGCAGCTGAGTCATGTAGTCTTCGTGCTCGGCCCACTCCTCCTCTTGGTCCTCAGGCGCCTCAGTCTCCTCGCCACGTTCCCTCCATAAGCGCTCATCAGACAAGTTCATATGGGCCAGCTTGTTGGTCATGGTATCATCAGCATTTCCGCTGAAGCCGGGGAACTTGTAATTGACAGAGGGTGAGAAGAGGAGTGACTGGCGGCATTGGTCCGCTGAGCGACTGCTCTTGCCCATACGTACACTGCGGCGGGACTCGCGTGAACGCGCTGATTGGAAGGCAGAGTCAGAGGAGTCAGAGGCATGGACATCTTCCCCCAGGCTGCAGGCCTTGGAGCAGTAAATACGGCCCTGCCGTGGCAGGAAGGGACAGCCTAGTAGGGAGGTCTTACACTGGGCACAGCTGAAGCAGCTCTCAGTGGCATGCCAGTGGAGCCCATCGTAGGTCATCTGAGCATGATCCACACCTGGAAAAACAGGTTGGAGTCAATATTGAGATGGCCAACAATCCTTGTTATGTTTTTCTAAATGATAGACAACCATGGCACATTTGGTTACCAGCAAAATGTTCTATCATAATTGGTCATGCTGGTAAAATGTTAAAATGTCCCGATCATAATGTTCTACTTTCTTGTATCACAAACACTTTGTGGTAACTGTATCGGATGAGCAGCGTCTTACCGATGTGCTCTCCACAGGCCTCACAGTATTCTGCATAGAGAGACTCAAAGCATCCACAGCAGTATGGCCTGCCGTCCTTCATGATATAGCGCTGGCCCCCCAGAATCATCTCACATTCAAAACAGGAGAAGTGCTTCATGTGCCAGTGACGACCCTCCGCCTCTGTGCATTCATCAGCAAAGATAATCTGAGGACACAGATGCACACTGGGTGAGATGAAAAGGCCAACTTGTGCTTTCCTTTCATGTATCTATATTAATCACTGTTGTTCATTGATTTATTGAAGACAACAGTGAAATATGTGGATAAATGTTATTGCTGGCCCTGAGGAGTCTTCTACTAAAGCCAAACCATAAGTCAATACTGTAGATTAGCTATTAAACTGACTGGATGTTTTCCCTCTACTACATTGTTTTCTCTGTATTTCGGCCTCATAGTCTCACCTCATCACAGGCAGAACAGCGAGGTTTGAGTAGCTCAGCGTGGTGCCTTCCACAGTGTATCTTTCCATCCTGGTAGAAGTAGATCAAATCCACCAGCAGCTCACTGCAAGTGGAGCAGGCAAAGCATGCTGGGTGCCAGCACAGCCTGGGGCCCGCCCTGGAGGCGAACACCGCCATTTCTCCCCCATTGATGTTTCCACCACACTGCAACGTGCACATGTTGATGGCATGGTTAATGATACAGCACTGACATTACAAAATCTCCGAACATTTGCATTGAGTCTTGGAATAATCTGTACCCATATAATCAGAAGTTCTAACATAATAATTTCATACACAACTGCATAAACGTACCTATGGCCTTTTCCTAATGTAATACACAGGCTGGCCCATAGAAACTAGGATGTCATATGGCTGCTAAATCCCTTTGCCCTATTGATGAGAGGGTAAATATCTGGCCCATCTGTTGTCAGTGTACAGTATGAGGCATCTGTGGATGGGAAGAATTATGTCCATTGGGTTGTCCTAACTGCAGTCCCAGTCTGGCTTACATTGGGTTTCTGCCTGTGTGCCATGTGGGGACACAAGCCTGGTTCAAATGGACTTGGTACAAGCCTGGCTGTCAAAGAGGCGACTGCGAGGAGAGGGAGGATGGAGGTCTAGCGGAGGGCTACAGTAGTGGGACTATGTTTTGACAGGGTTTAATGTCCACCCTTGGCCTGCTCAATGACCATTTTAAATAGTGAGGGAAACATTGCATAGCAGAGAGGATATGTTGGACTCTGCATGGCGGGAAAAAAATCCAGCTTGTGTTTAGGGATCTCTTACATAGCATGGATGATACTGAGCTCTTTATTTCAGCTCTCCCTCTGGGTTTTAGTTGAAACCGACTCTGCCGATTGGCCAGATACCCACAGAGGACAGGCAGCAAATCTGGTTTTCAGTACTGTGGTTAACAAAGGCTATTGGATTTCAGAGGAAAACGGGCCAGGTCCTAAAACAATTTCGTACCACAGCTGCTCTCTCACTCCCCACTGAGCATTTCAATGAGCTAAACGCTACGAGTGATGACAGTTACAAGCGATAGGTGAAAGACGGGGGGGAACGTACATGCTCACAAACGCCGTGCAGAAGATTGCGGGGCAGCAGTTTGAGCGTGCCCCTCCCCAGCGCTTCCTTCTTCCTCTGGACGCTGAACATGTGTAGCTCCTTCTTCTCCTCCTCGCTCAGGGACTGGCAATAACGTACCTGCAAGGGAGGCGATCGGTGAAAGGTATGAGAAGGACATTTTCGATTTTACACCAGGGAAGGGGAGTTCCCTCTTTAAAAAGGGAAATAACGCTTTGAATTTTTTTTATTTTTTTTACAGCGGCTTGGTTGGTATTTGAATTTTAACTTTGGTCTTAAACCCTTTCATACACCCACGGGAAACATCTTGTAGAGAATCCAACAGCAAGACACCATGTCCATCACCAGTAAAGGTTATAAACTTAGTAAAGTATGAGAGAGGGCAGAGTGCATACCAGAGCCTGTTGAACAAAGGAGACTCTTGACCCCAGCTTGGCCTTCGTAACCCCCCCACATCTCCACCCACAGTCCCCTGATTGAGAACCTCATTTTTACAACAGCCCTTTTTGATGTTTCCCAAAGCATTAACAAGAGGGAAAGCAGACGTTTACACAAACAAGGCCTGTGTTTAGAGTGAAATCAAGAAGACGGGCAACAAAGGAAGAGAGACACGCAGCTCGGGCTTGCGGTGCCACTGCGGCGGTGGCACCACATAAAGATTTCTTTCAACCAGCATCCCTCTCTCCTGCTGAGCTCGTAAAAAAAACCACCGCTATGACAGGAATCCTGCCAGTGGGGGCTCCTGGCAAACATCATAAAATCATCGCTTCAAAAGTCACATTGTGCCCACAGTACAAGGCCGCAAGATTGTGGAACAGAAATCCCCCCGGTGTGATCGCCAAGTGCTCACGCTAGCAGGATGGCGTGGAGACGGTGAGGTTGTTAACGCCGTTGGTTTAGCGAGAAGAAAATGGGTGCTGGGACCTTTGCTGTAACGAAGACTTTAGATGAGAGGACCTGCTGGCGTGAATTTTATGATACTAATGATATATTTTCTTACCTCATTATCATGCGGCGGCAGTTGGTAGAGGAGTTGTTTAATTCTGAACTTCTCTCCCGGACTGTTCACATAGGGAACCTTGTCCTCAGGCAGACACGAGAAATATAACTGGACCTGGAGGAAGCAGTGCAGAGTAAAGACATTAGGCACAAGAACCTCGGACACTAGGGCACTTTAGGATGCATCAAGACCAGGTAATAAGTTTGGTTGTGGGTGCTGAAAAACATCGCTTTTTTTCTTTTCTTCCACCAGTAATAACAAAATCCACACAACACTGTTGTCAAGGGAAAACCATTTCATGTTTTTAGTTGAACTGAGAGGTTCTAGGTAGAGGTAGAAGTATCACAGACATGAAACCCACCCAAACTCCATGATACATCATCAATCCTCATCAATCAGAAAATAAGGTTATTTTTCTAAATTATTTTGAAGAGACAAGGTTTTCATCCAATAGCGGCAATATATTATTGTTATGATATTGGACAGTCCAATCAGTATTTATGATCATGAACAAATCTCGGTAACACTTTACAATACGGTGTGCACTTTTTGCGTAGTTACTATAGTAGTTACTAGCGACTTCCTCAGTAGTTCCTCAGTAGTTCCTCATTAGTTCTTCAGGAGTTCCTCAGTCGTTCCTGGTGACACTTTACAATACGGTACACACTTTTTTGCATAGTTACTATAGTAGTTACTATAGTGACTACTATAATAACTACTATAGTGACTACTATAGTAACTACTATAGGAACGACTAAGGAACTCCTGAGGAACTACTATAGTAGCTACTATAGTAACTACACAATGAGAACTCCTGAGGAACTAATGAGGAACTACTGAGGAACTACTGAGGAAGTCGCTAGTAACTACTATAGTAACTACGCAAAAAGTGCACACCGTATTGTAAAGCGTTACCCAAATCTCTTCCAAGAAACCAAGAGAACCAAAACACATGGACACGTCCTGGAGCTGCTTCATTTGCAATGTATGGGAGACTGACTTTGCAGACTTTGTCATATGCTTGTCACTATAGGGACAGGACAAAGCTGACTGTCTTGAAGTGTCCCTGTGGCACTTTGACCCCTTGGGGCCGAACCACTGAGGGCCGACCTTTACGAGGGAGGGCTCATTACAGCCGGCCAGATAAAGAGGTAGGATGTGCTTGTCTCCTGTGTTAGAGGCGGCTTCCTGCTGCTTGGGCCGTCTAGAGGGGGGCAGCGGCAATTTACCCTGACAATCACCCCAGCGTTT
>CABFOP010087659.1:0-10094 GCA_900683385.1 Anoplogaster cornuta | reverse complement strand
TAAGGGTCATTTTCAGGGTGTCACTCAGCAGTAGGAAATAACAGTAGAAGCAGCAATAAATGCTCTTTTTCCAGCCATGTTGTCACGCCTGCCTTTGCAAGAGTTTGGTTGAGCTTTCGGAAAAAAAACCTGTATTTGAATCACATAATTTGAATTTGTATTTAACGAATAATTACATTGGAAAAACTGTATTTGATCCTCACTGAAAATTCAACTCTACAGTATATACTTCCACATTCAGTTCTCACAGTTCACATTCATTATATTACATTAATTAATTCATTTATACTGAAGTCAGTTCTGGTCCTCCATAGAAAGAAACGTTCTTCAACGTGCATCAGTCCCTACAAGTCGCCTTATTTTTTTTCCCCACAATGGGAGTGAAGGAAATGGTCAAAACCAGAGGTGCTGATAGGCCAGAAATGAGTTTTGTGAATCTGCACCAGATTGCTCTTCCTCAACGACCGGATGTGTGTCTCAGTAAACTGAAATTGAATTGCAAGAGTTGAATTTGAATTGTGAGAACTGAATGTGGAAGTATATAGAGCGTTGAATTTTCAGTGAGGATCAAATACTGTACAGTTTCAGAGCAAATTAATTCAGTTTCATAACATTACATTCAGTTTCAAGTTTATTGGAATTCAGTTCCAAACTAATAAATACAAATTCAAATTATGTGATTCAAATTCAGTTTTTTAATGCAATTATTGAAGTCGAGCAATTCAAATATAAATGATTCAAATTCAGTTTCTAAGTGACACATATTTCTGCCCATACTACATTTCCATCTTTAATGATATTCATGTGCGGTTCCCAGAGCTGAAGTCTTTCCACTTGCCCTTAGCAATGTAAGTTAGTCTTTCCAGACCGATGCAATCTGATACTGCACCACCCTTTTACCTGGTCATCAAAACAGAGGTCAGTTTCCAGCAGAGGGCTTGATGTTGTAAGTTGTAAGTTGCCCTGGGCTGGAGGAAGGTTATGCTAAGCTGTCCTTGTAAAACGTTCTGGGAAACGAAAGTTGTGGGACATCCAGCACTTGATATGAGTGAGACCAGGCCCTAAGGTGTGTTAGGCTGCCATACTTCAGAGATCTTAGGGGTACATACAATTGAGTATCATCTGTGTAGCAGTAGAAGAGGACATTTTGTTTGTGAATTATTTGTCTGAGTGGGACCATATAGATAGAAATAAAGGACATCCAAGAATTGACCCTTGTGCAACACCGCATGTGAATGCAGCTGAAGAGGATGAGGCATTTCCTACAACTACTGAGAAAGTTATATTTCCCAGATAGGATCGAAACCAGTTCAGGGCAGTTCCCTGGACACCAACGCGACTCTTAAGTAGGATGGTATGATCGATTGTGCCAAATGCTGCACTGAGATTTAAAAGGACTAAAATTGAGCAGTCACCGCATCGCACTGTGGAGGGCTCTAAAACCGGATTTTCTTTTGAAAGGAAGGACAGTTTAGAGACGGGTCTATAGTTGCTGAGAACCAGAGAGTCGAGATTCTTTAAAATGTTTCTATAAAATGTCAGAGGCACAAAGCTACAGTAAGTATTGTAGATTCATGTTTTTACCTGCAGATAAACGTCGAGCTCTTGACAGGGATAATTGATGGCATGTCAGAGATGGGTGAGAACTGGTTGCTGTAGGATTCTGAGTTTCATACTAGACCAGAATCTGTAAGCACTGAAACTAGAACATCGATGTCTATCAAATGTATAACTTGGAAGGGAATATTGTCTATGTGCCCCAGACTCTATTTAAGGAGCTCTGTAGAAGCTATTCTGCTCAGCTGTGACAGGACTCAAGGTGCCTGTGTTGAGTAGCTCCTATCAGACAGGCAGCTCAACACAGCAGACCTTACTCTTTTCATTCACCACCTCTCAGATTTCCACTCCCATGCCAACAACAAACAACCCCTTCTTAATGGCTTGTCCTGTGTTGATTATCAATCTAGACTCTTAGCATTTAGAGCTCTGAGACCCCGATGCCTTTCTAATGACCTGCTGTTACCTCTGACACCATCTACTTTCAGAACACTCTGTTCTCACTACTTCTTTAGTACAGTTCTTTTTGTAAAAACCTGTAGAGAGCCTAGTCAGCAATTGAATTGGATTTTTTTAAGGATAAAAAATTGGTTAGAACTGACACATCATGTGTGTTTTTTCCTTGGCTATCCTTGTTTTGGGTAATCTGAGGGAGCACATTTGCTTACACTGTGCTCGTCCTCACTCGAGGAAGTGGAGCAGCAGCTCTGAACATTCATCATTTACATGACATGCCCTACATTTCTAACAACTGGCATCAGTGCTTCCACTCATCTCTGCTTCTTTTAACCAGTGTTTCCTGTAGATTTCTGATGTGGGGTTTGAGGGTAATTTGGGCTCTGAGATCCAGGTTTGCTCTGGGTCCATTCCAGGATCACTTCCAGAAGGTGTTGCAGTTTAAGAACGGCTGTCATTGAGATATTTACATCGTGTATATATGGACAATGTTTTGAGTGGGCCGAGCAGTAACCAGATGATGAATTTTCATTCTATTTACATGTTCTGGCCGATGGGGGCAGTTTTGGAGGTGGAGATGGATGTTGTGGCTCCGTCCTCCAGCATTCTTAGCCAGTCGTCCTCCATCAGCTCACCTGGCCTCTGCCTGCTCTGCTCAGTTGGGACGGGATCCTCCCCCCGGAGAGGCTTCTGGCTCTGCTGATGTTAGGGGAAACAAGGCACAGCTTGAGCACAGTTTGATGTCTCGGAATAAACACACTGGAGTTTATAGCCTCCGACAGCATTCTTGTTGCTGTGTTTTTTGTGTGTTTTTTTTCTTATTGCCATAGCACCCGACAGGCTAGAAAGAGGACGTTTCCATCCTTGCCTCCTTTGGCCCATAGTGTATCATAACTCTGCACACAGCTCAAATAATGCAAATGCTATTGACTTATCCATGAAAATGATGACCTGTACAATATGTTAAACACATTTTAGAAAGCTGGCAGCTTAAACTATGTGTTGTATTCCTAGTAGTCATTGGTCTGCATTTTGATATTGCACTGAATGGCACAACTCCTTACACAAACAATGAGTCAGAGATGAGTCAGGGATGAGCAAATCCAAGCATAATTTTTCCCATCGCAAAGCTTGTGTCACAACTTGAATATTGCTGTGACTGATTCTGACATGAAGACTTTCCCAGAGTATTGTTTTGATATTGAGTGTTGAAGATAGAAGACACACTTTAATGATCCACGCTATTGGTCACACACACACAGCATGCACGGCAGTGGAGACCGCCAAACACACACAGCATGCAGGGAGGGTGGCCGGGAAATTAGTCTTCTGCATGTAACCCATCCTGATTTCTTCGCTGCCAGGAGCGGTGGGCAGCCCACTACAGCGCCCAGAGACCGACAGGGACAGGATAGGGATCTTCACGTTTTTAATTTTAAAATCAGTCCCGACAGACGACCTCCTTTGACTCTACTAATCTGCTCCTTCTATCTTTTATTATTCTGCTCTTTCTTCTATCTTTTCCTTCATCAAGCTTAGATTCATTTTTATTTTTATTCTTATTTTACTTCCATTTATTCTTATCTGTTGTTATATTCCTGTATTGTTTGTATTTATAGCCTGTTTTGGGCCTGTTCAGCACTTTGGTCAACCGTGGTTGTTTTAAATGTGCTATATAAATAACGTTGACTTGACTTGACTTGACTTAATTGGGGCTCTTATTGTGGAAGGAGACCCCGCGGAGCACAGGGGAGAACATGCAAACTCCATACAGAAAGGCCCGGGAGAGATAGTCCACCTGGGCACCCAGGAGTCAACAGCGCCCCAGGCGGGAATCGAACCCAGGACCTTCTTGCAGTGAGGCAGCAGTGTAAGCACTGCGCCACCGTGCCCCATAAAATGTGAAGGGGTCCTCACACTGTGAAGGCATAACTGCCCCCAAGCTAGTTGCTACTGCATCGCTTGTCATCATGTTTTATCATGGCAACCTGCTGATGAGGAGGATGCACATGGTATTTTTGCTTACCCCTTGCTAAGATAGCCTAATTAGTCTACTGTCTACTGTTTGTTTTTTGTTAATTCCAATTTCTACTTGCTTGTGCCATGTTTGAACTGGTATTGTTCATAAAGAAACCGTGAGGAGACCCCCTTTCTCCATCTTTCTTCTTTCCCCTTGCCATTTTGATAATTGATCATTTCTTTCCTGCAGCCAGCAGTCATTGAATTCCCATCTGTGGTTGAGCAGGAGTCATTGAATTGAAGAAAATGATCCACTTATTGTACTCCAGTATACACATCCCTTGTGGTACAGTGTGTGTGTGGCTGGTCTTGACTGTAATGGCTGCTGTGTGCTCACTGCGGTGCAGTTGGCTGGCAGCCTACTTACCTGCCCTGTCTGCTACCTGACAGAATAATGCCCTGGGCTGGAGGAAGGTTATGCTAAGCTGTTCTTGTAAAACTCACATGCAGAGTGTTGAGTTACTGTGGGCTCTGGTGGGGTGTACACATGGAGCCTAATGATTACCTATGCTTGCCGTATGCCTTTCAGGAGGGCTTTGAGTCGCAACCTTTTGCTCATCATTTTTTATTTATTTGGCATGGCATCAGTGTATGAATACAATCAGGGGAAGGTGCGTGTGTGTGTGTGTCTCAGAGGATGTTCTCCATCCTGTAGGCTTTTCATTATTCATGGTGTGACACTGCATGTTGTTTTGTTCCTGTCTTTATCGGAGCTGGCAGTTCTTTAACTCCTGAACGAACTGCTGAATGGAATAAAGCTTTCCGCTGTAAGGGAAGTTTGTGGAATTTGGAATAAATGTGCAGCGATGGGCTATTATTATTATTATTTAAAAAATATTTACCCGAGAGCTGCTAACACGAGAAGATGAGAAGAGACGGAAAGATGGCAGTAGTTTTAGCTTTATAATCTGCTAGCCCCGATGCCTTTTTCCTGCAGCCAGAAGACAAGCAGACACTACCACACTCGATGCACGTGTAGCATTCTCTATTGGAGTGGTGTAGTATTATTAGTTATCTTTCTGTGAGTGTTAAAAATGTCACCAAGGAAAATGTCCACCTTTCATCATGTCTCTGCCTATATATGACTTAAGTACAAGTGTTCTCTCATTTCAGTTTAGCTACAAATGCTATTTAATAATGGGATAATAAATAATAATAATAATCCATTGTAGTGACAAAAACCACAGTCAGTGTTGCCCTTCTCTGCTCCAGTCAGACAACGTCCAACAAAAGTGCAGAGGAACACGTTTTCTCTGCCAGTCTGTC
Organism: Anoplogaster cornuta; assembly: GCA_900683385.1. Lineage (NCBI taxonomy): Eukaryota > Metazoa > Chordata > Actinopteri > Trachichthyiformes > Anoplogasteridae > Anoplogaster > Anoplogaster cornuta. The sequence goes on along the minus strand of CABFOP010087659.1, from coordinate 4,796 downwards.
AGAATTGAGCTTCCTTAGCCCGTGGGATCGACCTTTGACCTGCTGCAGACGAAGACCTGCTGCCCGGCGGCGAGGCGGAGAGCAACATGCATCATTAACATGGAGAGTCACGTTTCCCTGCTCTGCAGCAGCGATTGTTTTCCTCAGTTTCTGTCCTTGAAAAGAGAAATCCTCCCTCAGCCGGTATTCGTCCCTCTAATTTTGTTGCTCATAATAAGAGTTCAAGGATTTTCTACTGCATCATATCGTTGAAGCATTGTTGTTTTCCTGCCCGGTGAATTGGATGCTGCCATTGCACCTTTTCTTCCATTTAAGCGAGACAGTTGCGTTAATATATATTTTCCCCGCGTTGGAGATCTGGATTGGTATTCCTTTCATCCCGGTAGCTGAGTGACTGCAGCGTTAATGACTCTGCTAAACTGACACTTCCATTTGGAGGATTTCTGCTGCAGGGTTGGGGGGTGTTGACCCTCTGCTTCACAGAGAAGGTGGCAAACCTTCTGTGGTGGCTCCACGAGTGCAGCAGGGTGGCCTAGTGTGTAGTTAGTCCGTCCCGTAACCCAAAAGGTCACAGGTTTGATCCCCACAACAGCCAACGTGTGTCCCACCAGCCGTCACACGTACCGTCAGTGTGCTTGAGCAACACCGTTTGTGACAGCGGCCATCCCAGCCAGTTGGGGAAACACGGAGGTGGCTGGGAAGTGCTGGTTCTGCCAGAGGTTGAGACCCGGTTTCTCTGACACAGCCAAACCTCTCCGGTGACCTAATTTTCTCTGACTGGACCCACTCTGTTTCAAATCTCCTCCTCCTGCCTGGCCATTTTTGTAACCTTGGCTTAACATCTGCTGCTTGTACCCAAGCATGTCGAGCGGCTGCACTAATACCATCCACCTTAATCAGTCATAAAATTTAATTTGACGCAAAGAAATGAATGCAGAATTTTGTTTCAGAGTGAGAAATCCACTACATGAACAACTGACACCCGCTGTTACAAAGTGATTGCTGACACGAGGGAGGTGAAACTCACATTTTTGAGCTATTGTGATTTTCAAGTAAGGAGATATAATTCTATATTGGTTGGGATATATAACCTTATTAAATACAGTTCCGGTACATTGTCATTGCTATGGATTACGTCAGTGGCTTGAGTGAGGTCCTTCCACCAGTTGCTGACGGGATGTTCTGTTTTGCTGTGTTGCAGAGGGAGATGAAGGAGCAGCTGGCCACCCTGCAGGACAGTGAGAAGGGCCACACTGAGGCCCTGCAGCTACTGCAGAGGCAGCTCACTGAGACTAAGGTACCATAACACTCTACCACTACAGAGGTATACCACCAGCAATTCTCACCTTGAGTTAAATTAACTACAGTGTGGCACTGCCAACAGTATCACAGGAATACTGAATTATCTGATTTAACAAAGGATAACAAAACAAAAGGCAGCAGAGACGGTCTGAATATTTCCAGAAGCAAGACATTGTAGTTTACATCTATTTCAGACCAAACTGAGACAGTAAGACTCACTTAGACAATTGCACTAGTGAGTGACAAACCACTCTTTCAATCAGCGACTAGCTCCATCCCTAACTCCTTGGATTGATGGTGAAATCCCGGCGAGCGCATCGGTTTATCGAGCAGCTGTTTAATCTCGACACCTCGTTTTAATCAGCGGAGCGCGAACATCCGCAGCCCCTTCCCTCCTCCCGTGTCTCCCCCGCAGCGCCATTGAAGCTATTGAACAGGGAGGGCTCTCTGACAGAGTGGGTGTCGTTGCCATCGACGATATTTTTTCATTACGGAGCGCATCCCCTCATCCCTCATCCTCTTGTGTTTTTGTGCTGCTGTCAGATGTCACGGCTCTGCTCGCCTCTCTGTCTGAGCTCTTCCACCGCGAGCTCCCAGAGAGCGCTAAGGCTCTCCGTTTCTACCCTACCGTCAACTCTTACTCTTTCAGCCGACCCCCCACTCCCCGACTCCTCATTGTAAATCAGCCCATCTCATTAGGTTTACATCCATTTGTCCAGAGTGCGCCGCCTGGAAGAGGGCCACGGTGTGACTAAATTGATCTCTCCATCTCTGACGCATTTAGGGAGCTGACAATGAAATGTCTCCCTGCTCCCGTGGTGCATTTTCGATACTGCCCCGCGATGAATACTGCAATGTCACGCAAAAATCGAAACCTGTGTTGCAGGATTTACACATCCCCAAAGGTTCCATCTATTCATGTAGTTTTCCTCTTGCTAAATGTACTCTTCTGACTGCTTTGTGTGCCCTCCGACTTCAGTTTTTTAACTCGATTGGTTTCCGTTAAGGTCCTCCCACCAGTGACAGAAAGATCTGGTCTACTCCTCTTCCTCCTCAACTAACTCAAACGGCCCCGTGCGCTTCGGAGGGTCTCCGGCTTAAATGGCAGACATTTTTGTACCATGCCCCGACTCTCCTGATAAGCACATGCTGCCCTGAAAGCCGGCCAGCCTCCCGTCTCCAGGGGCTGCAGATACCCTCGCGGTGCCTTCGCATCCTGCTGGGCCAGACAAGCAGACAGAGCTGCAGTCCTTCTCCTCTTCCTCCTCCCCATACCATCAATTTCCAACTCTTAACTAGGTAGGAGGACTGGGATACAGCCCACCTTAATGTCACAGCTCTCATGCCTGCAGAGAAGTGAAAGTTAATAAGCTCCCGCTGACACCGAGTGAGAATACCTGAAAGAACGGGAGGAACGGGCCCGCTGTTTGATGGGGATTGATCGATCTTTTTGGGCAGGAGTAATGAAACCTCAGATCACACAGCTCCTTAGATTCGACTCCTCCTCCATTACCAGCCGGATCAAAGAGCAGACTCGGTCCCGACTCAGAGCGGCCCTCATTCATCAAAGGTTCATGAAAGCACGTTTGATCAAACGCTTGTCAGGGAAACTAATGAATGCCGAGTTGCAGCGAAAGTGCTCCCGCGGTTCAGAATTCGCTCTCTGCTTCACGAGATGTTTTTGTTTTCTCGACGCGAGCCGCATTAACTCGGAACGTCGGTGATAAAATGGGTGATTACGGATGGCTTCACTGGTAAGGACTGGCGGGAAAGGTCTGTTAATGAGTCCCGGTCTTCCCTGAGTCCAGAAGCCCTCACTGCTGCTGCTGCTCTCTGTGTGGTCATTACAGGGCTTTTTCGCATCACGCCCCCTTTTGTTCTGCCTCTCGCCGGCTGCTAACACTCAAGATGATTCATTCCCCTCGGATCTCCAGCTTCCACATTTTTCTCCTTCCAACTGCAAATCGATTTCCACAACTCCTCCCCTCTTTCTCCGGCCTCCGAGTCTGCTGCCCCTCGCAAATCTCTTGGCTCTGTCTGTAATAGCATCAGCTTATCTGGCCGTCCGCTGGCCTCGTAATCACCCAACTTGGCACACAGGATGTCCCTGGCCACGCCTACCTGATCAGCAGTTTCACTTACTGAAATATATATTTATTTTTTTCTCAACAAAACTGAGACCTTATTTTTTGTCCATTACAGGATTTGCTGTACATATACTGTTCTCTATGGCCCACATAAAATCAATACACTTACCGGTTGAATGAATCATATTTATGCAGTTAGAGCTGTGCAAGCCCTTGGAAAACTGACACGTGTCCAATTAAGAGTCAGGCTATAGTAACTGAAATACTCAACAAAGCCAGAAACACCCTTTCACATCTGTTTCCGTCTTCTGCTTCTGTTTCTCAGTCCTCGGCCAAGAGTCTGCGCGCGACCATCGGCGACGCGTTCGAGCGCCTGCACCGGTTCCTGCGCGAGCGTCAAAAGAGCATGCTGGAGGAGCTGGAGATGGACACGGCGCGCAAGCTCGCCGACATCGAGCACAAGATCCAGCGCTACAGTCAGCAGCTGCGCGACGTGAAGGAGGGCATCCAGATCCTGCAGGAGCGCCTCAACGAGACGGGGCGGCACGACTTCCTGGAGGGAGTGGCCCTCACTTCTGAGAGGTGCGCCGTTCGCCCAGCGTGTGCTGACACAGTCCTAGTACCATTGCTGCAGTCCCATATGGGGGGGAAAAGATGCACTGAGGCTTATAAACATGTCCGGGGCAAGAAGTAAGCTCAACTTATGGAGCTAATTCCTTTTAACCATAGGATAATATAGACTAACGAGAGAAACTGGGTTTTTTAGCCTGTGAAGAAATAGTCTGAGGAGGTTTTTTGGGGGGGAAAAAACACTGAAATTGTTATGATGGTGATCCAACATGTCCAATGTGTGTTCAACTCCTACTGTTAAAAGTAAGGCTGCTGAAAGTTTGGAGAAAGTACAGACTTGAGCATCAGGATGAGATCATCCCTGAACAGATGGCATATTAGGCCTGATATAAACCAGCTCTCATGTTGGGGGCGGGGTCTCCAGGGGGCTTTAATTCAACAGTTTAATATCTTACCGAGCCCTGCAGCACTTTGTGTTTTGACTGGGTGCGTTCTGGGGACAAGCATCTGAGCAAAGGAGACTATTTTGTTTTCATCATTTTCTTCGAATTTCATTTTACGCAAATATCCATAAACATGGGAAATGTAGTCATGAAACTTGTTTAGTCATTCAAGTCAAACGTTTGAAGTTTGTGGCCTCAACAAGGTTGTCTTTTCATTCCTTATTTTTAAGCAGTACCCTATGATTAGCCTGATCATGGTTTCCGTTAGCCGGCATATGCCGGCGGCCATATAGGCTCACTAGAATTCCAATTGACCGTTAAATACAAATCATGATGGTCATCTTGGCCAGTAAATATACATTTTTATCATTATTATTATTATTATTATTATTAT
>CABFOP010087633.1:0-11603 GCA_900683385.1 Anoplogaster cornuta | reverse complement strand
TTACGAAGCTCTCACTCACCCCCCCCCCCAATAACTAGTTCAGTGAACATCAAAGTCCTCTAATGCATTCTGTAGTTCATGATGCAGATGTTCCACTGTCTCCAGACTCTGCCAAGAGAGACTAACAGGCCTCTTGGATTTTAACACTAGGATGTGACTCACCAGAATGCACATCTCATGGTCGAACCCCCACAGTACAGCTTCCTTAGGAAATAGAGTCATGTTTACAAAAATGACAGTGCTTAAGCTCCTATTGGCAGCTGCTGCACCACTATTATGCAGAGAATGGTGGGAGCAGAATCTAAAAGCATAGTCCCACTCCTCAGAGAAGTGAAGTGAAAGCCGCAAGCTGCTGTGTGACCTTTGAAGGGAGTATAGTCCTTTCCAAGTGAAACTCATTTTACTCATTTTAGGAGAGAATTGATACGGGGCGGGGTCTCAGTAATGATAAGTCAGAGAAAGGTTCCCTAGAGCTAGACAGGGCTCTAGGTTAAAAATGAGTGATCTTAAAACATAGAATATTTTAGCAAACAAATAAGATGATATTTAGAACATCTTTGAATACATTAAGCTTTAAATAACCTTTTAAATAACCTTTTGAATAACCTTTCTTCTGCAAGACTCAGTTATAAGATAGGAATTACATTCAGATAGAACCATCAAAAGCAGTTACGCTCTATGTTTATGAAATAGCCCATGTTTATGTATGAAGCAAACAAAGTTGCAGGGAAGAATATAAATAAAGAAATAGATTTTTATTTCCTGAGACTAAGAGAATGGCATCTCAGAGATAAATGAATCTGAACCCACTGCTTTTAGGGTGTGACAGAAAGGATCCACTTTGATGAAACAGAATTATCTAAACTGAAAACAATAAAATAATTTAATTTAAAGTTGCTGAAAGAGGCAAAGTCACCCTAAGCCTTTCTGGTCTTTCAGCGGTAGGATATTCAGCCTAAAGTGAGTAATAAATTACCTCTGCATTCACCGTGTTAGGCAAACACCAGTGTTGTGGCAACCACTTTATCTCCACAGTCCCACCAGCCATCCCCCGACAGCTCATCCCTCTCAAAACAAAGGTTGTCCTACAGAGGAAGATGAAGACATACAGTACTCCTATACTGTAGACCACTGAATGCTTATCAACAAACTCTGGTAACCTCTCCTCTGCTACTTTCCACCACTCAATGCATCCATCCTTTTATCCATCCATCCATCCAAAGATCCATCTGAATAACACATTTTATTTTTTCTTTCTCCTCTGTGGGAGCAACTAGTAAAAAGCTGTTTTCTGGAGCAGACAGTGAAGGATAAGTTATTCTTCCTGTTTGGAGCCATCAGTTATTTAGAACATGTTCTGCTACTACCCACCATAGGAGACACTGGGATGGACATCTCATTTGTTGTTAATAGTTTCCACTTTAATAACAGTAATCCTATTACAGCTGTGCATTACTCTGCTGGGATGATACCACTTAGTCTTTATGGTTGCATTATCAGAATGGGAAGGCAGAAAGGGGAAGGGGGAAGGGAAGTCTTTACATAAAAGGAGAACTGGAGGGTATGCGGGGGCAAAAATCATGAGGAAGCTCAAGAAACAATATTTTCAGAATACTTTTCATAGTCATATTCATAGTACTGCCTCTTATTATTCTAATTTTCCTTGATTTGATTGATGTAATCTCCCCAAGGGCAAAAAAAATCAATTTTAATAAAATTCCAAAGAATTAATGACTTTTCAAACTTTCAAGCACTCTTTCAATTACCATGTTTTATTTTCCAGAAACCTTTTGTTAGAGCACTCCAGTGGAGAGGGTTTACCAATGTTCTTCAGATTTTGTGCCTTTCCTCTGATTCCTATAGCCGCTTTCAGTCTGCACACTCCATGCAATGGTAATAACAACACCACCAATAAATAGTAACTGGGCTCTGATTGGAGATGGCTGGTAGGAGGAAGCCAGGCAATTCGAATCTGGAGCCATTATTTCTCATATTGTGTCTTGTGAGGGTTTAGACAAGGTTCTTCAAAAGGCTGCGATCAGTTGAGGAGCAAATGAACCTCCCCTCTCTGTCTCAATTAATTTAGCAAGTCTAAAACGTTCTGCACAGGAAGGGAAAAGTCCTGCTCTCTCTCACTCTCTCTTTCCCTTGGGAGAAACACAGTGATTAATCACCTCTTCCAACCAGTGCCTTTGCCCCTTACCCTGTTACCTCATGTTTCGAAACAGACCAGACCAGTAGACCTGGAAGTAGAGCAGACAACCTCCTCTCCTTAAATCAACCTATCTAGAATCGGGGCACAAGCAGATGCTGAGCCTGTGCAAGTCCGCAAGTGCTGCTCTCTTAAAATATACTGCGCGTGTAATATCACAGCCCAGCATGGCAGTGCCCAGCGAGCAGCCAGCCGAGAGGATGACAGAGACAAAACCAACAGGCCTCGCCACCACCATGGGATCAATTATTCATCAGCATATCTCTTGGCCAAGAGGGGATAATGGTGTCGCGATAGCCCATGCCACACCTTCTCTGAAAGGGACACGCAGGTGGTAGCTGCTGCTCATGATCTGCTTAAGGCATTGTGGTGAGAGTCTTGAAAATGAGAGCGAGCGAGCGAGAGAGAGAGGGAGAGAGAGAGAGATGTCCCCTCTTCCCCAACATTGTGCAGAGGGTGTCACCTCGTTGATGTATGGCAGGCGATGCATCGCTCACTCTCACAAACGCCACATTGCATCCTGTTAATTAACCACATCCTCCACACCCTCACTCCCTTCCCTCTCCCTCTTCCTCCTTCTCTCTTTTTCTGCTGCGACAGAGGTCGTCTCCTTCGTTATACTCTGAGTGTGGGGGGAGCCTGACAGCCTCATAACTCATCACCGGCTTACAGTAACTTACATCCCCCGACGAAGGAGAGGGGAATGAACACATCAGTGTGCGGCAACAACACTGTTGAACATTGAGTGCTCTTCAAAATGTGTCACATGGAGTAACTTGCTTGACAACCTGATTCAGTCATTGCTGTCCAAATGAAGGATTACTGTACTTAGGAATGAACAGCAGCATTACTTCAGAGATGTTGACCCATTGCAGTAGATAAAGACATTGAGGGATCTCTTCAGTGCTGATCCTCTCTCATAACAATGGATATCAAATAAAGTAGAAAATATGATGGAGTGGAAATGACATCTGCACTGGCACTAGCGATCTCCAAGTCCTTCAGGTGATGATATATTTAGAAGTGGCATCATCTTCCATTACCTTCCATTTATGGACAGACAGAGATAAACAGTCTGACAGAGAAAAGCTCTCACAGTTTCCTTAAAAGCTAAAATGACAAATGTGTGGAGCCCTTTGAGATCCAAAGCATTGCAAGAATGCTCTTAAGTTTTAATTCCTGACTGCTTCCTTGTTGTTTTGAGGCGTTCTTCCTTTTTGCAGTGAATTGCTTTTTTAGGTTGTGTGATCGTACCCATTAACATTTGAAGCTAGTATGTTTTGTTGTTTTACCTAATTTATTGCAGTGGTGTAGTACTGTATAACCCCACCAAAACTGAGATTTCATTGTAAAAGAGAGTCTTGACAAGTCTTTGCTTTTTCTGCTTGACTTCACTGATTGAATCATCTAAAAACGTTTCACTAGGACTGACAGATTGTCAGATTGTTAATGTTTTTTTGTTTTTTTAAAGGTGATATGAAATGATGGGTGCTTTTACAATTGTCACAGCCAAACAGCAGTGGCAGCGCCTGTAGCAGTCCTGCCCCCTGATTACGGTTGATTGCGCTCACCTGTTTCTGTCTCTATTTAACTGTTTGTGCTCTCTCCCCCCAGTCGCTGATTCTTGAAACTTTCCCTATTGAGAAGGGAAGCCAGGCCTTGTTCAAGCTGCAGCACAGCAGTTTATGTTAGTGTCTTTATATTGATCCTGACGGTTGAGTCCTCGGTTTATTAGCCCTGTTGGCCTTTATGTTGTCATTTCTACCCTGCTGGAATAAATCCCCAATCCCCCGAATAGTCCTTCTCCGTCTCTCGTCTTTGCTTTTTCCCACACGTGTATTTCAAATACACACGATACCTCATGTAAATACGACAGTTTTGGAGTTGCTGTTGGGTGTATTTCTTCACTTTGATGGAGGTAGGCTGCTGGCTCCTATTGACTCCCAGTTTTTCATGCTTACGTGAAAATGGATTATAATTAACCAAATTAACATCACACAGAGGAGAAAATTATATTGAACATCTCGTCTAGGTAGGGCTAAGTAGGAAAATTTGTATATTTGCCATCTAATGGGTCATCTAATCATTTCATTCGGTCCGAATGAAATGATTAGATGGCCCATTCAGCTGGAATGAAATGATTGGATGGCCTACCTGCCTGTCGACTTGCATTCCCAAACAACCAGGAAACCAGACTCCAGAAGTAGAGACTGGACCACGGTGCGACGGGGACCGTTATAGTTTTCACACTGTCCCCCCGAGCGACAACGGGCAAGCGGACTTCTGTACACCACATTTCCCAGACCCACTCGCACATCGGCGGGGTTCGGCGCTGAAATGCGCCACTCTTCGCTCGCCGCTACTGAGATAAGAAATCTTACCTATTGCCCCTTTAAACCAATATAGCACTCCCCCTGGAGTGCTCTATTGTTTCAGTTAAAAGTCTCAGGTAGTGACCCCCTTGTTAAAAATTTCATGCTGATATTTAAAAAAAGAAATCTGGCAGCAGTAAGGGAGTTATGAAATTGGTCCTCCAGTATTCTTCAGCCTCTCCACTGCCTGGACTAGACTGATAAGACATTTCAATACAGCAGAGTAGGACAGGTGATACCATTGCCACTAAAAGGAAAACTGTAATTGAATTACTGTAAATCATATTCATTCATCACAAATGGAAATCTAATAGAGGTATTAAACCAATTTGTGCTACTATGGTACAAACCATTAAGAACACTTAAAACAGTTCAAGTTTGTGTCTTGCTGATAATATATTCTGCATTATTATCAAATTTAAAATGTAAGACTAGAGAAATTGCAGACCAGGTCGATGACTCCATGATACGCTCTGCTGCATCTACCTGTTTACATATGAAGTCACATGAATTATACATGTACAGCCCACGCAGAAAGAGGAAACACCTGCCACCACTAGGTGCTCACAACAGCTGCTCTGCTGCTCCTGTTTGTCCACTCCCTCAATTCATCATCTGCTGTTAGAGTATAAGTTTCTTCTTTTCAAATATGCAGCTGAGGCCATACTGGGCTGGTCACTAAACATTTAACCTCATTTAGGCCTGACTGACTGAAAGTGAGTGCACATGTCTAAACTGTATACATTTACAATTGTATACTAATCATCTGTTATCTCATTACTTTTAGTCAGTTAAACACGTTTGTTGATCGGTAACTATCAATGTATTGGAACAGCTGTGCAACGTCCTGCAGTACACCATGACAACAAGCTGCAGAAAAAGTGTTTTATATAGTACACAACAACATGATGCAGGTGAAACTGGAAAACTGCAGTAACTCTGCCTCTAATATAAAGAGGCATAAAATGCATGATAGATGAATCCAACGGCATCTCATGGATCACATGACTGCAGATTTATTCAAAGACTTAGGTTGTCTCCACAGGCAAACTGAAATTACTGTGGAGGTGACGTCTTGGACGTGTTTTTTCAATTCATTTCTTGTACATAAAAACCCGTTTTTCTCTTTCCACAGCATTCCACAGCATTCCTCAGATTCTATTCATTCCTCACCTGCACAGTCTCCTTGTATCCAATTCAGGGCATAGATTTGGAAGTATATGGGTAACACATTGACCACCAAAAGACCCTCAGACCCCCGTCTAATGAACACAGCTGGGCTCCAAGTCACGACAGACATTTCCCCGAAAATTATGAATAGCCCCATTTGAGCCCCACACATGTTCCAACACACACAGCCCAAGTAGCACATAAAAAAGGCACCACTGTTACACTGTTGGCACAGCACCCAAACGAGCTGAGATAAGTAGTGAATAGTATAGTTAGTCTACATAAGCTACTGAAATAATTTTATTTAACAAACCAACTTTTATTTAAACCAGATTTGTTTGTTTTTTATGAAGGATCCTCAAATAGACAAACATTTGAATGGAAATACTAATGTATGAAACGTTTGGCCCAGGGCCCATATATGAGAGACGTTGCTATTATACTGGACTTAGCACAGAATTGTAACTATCTAGGTGGGTGGCTGAGTGGCGAAAGCTAAACCAATTAGTGGTATACATATTGTCTCAACACATTCCATCATCTACTGTACATAGTAAATTAAATACTAGTAAAATTAACCTGTTCTTCTCTTCTTGACCCCTTGCATCCTCAGACCCCATTTTCAGAAGCAATGGTTATGAGATCTGCCAGTGGATCCTCCTCACAACTATTCTCAGTATCACACACACCTACATCCTCATTCCTAATAAAGCCACATTATTATTTTTGAATTGTATTCATGGCTGCTTTTCTTAACAAAGGGATGGCACATTACTGAAAACTACAGTGGGTTTATACAATACAGTAGATGTACTCAGTAGGAGAGTTACCATGGAGACTGAAAGGATATAGTGGTGTTTATTGCAAGAATCACATGTTTGATGAAATCTTGCAGGAATATTGTAAAAGAGCAACTGTATGGATAACCCAGGGTGAGATTCAAACAGGCCTACTGCTCCCCAAGATGGTTTATTGTTGCCTTGTTGGAGTTTTACAAGCAGGCACAGGCTAACGTTACATGTCATCCAGTCAAGCATATTTTGCAGCACACTGTTGGCCTTTGTTAAATGTTTCAGTTGCATACAACTTCAAAGTGCAAGTACAAACTCACTAGATCCAATCACAAACTTTTAACTAGACTTCACTTATTGTATTGCTAGATAGATGATTTGCACTGCACTGATGCTTTCACTATTACAAACAGAAAATATGTTTCTGTAGTAAAAGACCAATGCGATAAATAAAATAAAAAAAACACTGAAATGAAATAACGCACTCACCTTGACAGAGTTTCAGATGTGAATTCCGGTTGATGAGGACAGAGAGAGAGTAGTCGCCTGGTTGGCTGAACATGTAGTTTATCCACTCCAAAAGAAAAGGAAACTACTGACAGGATACTCAACTCACAGCCTGAACCAGAGAGCCGCCTATGCTGATGTGCACACATGGACCAATTTTTCAACCGCTTTATGGGGGGAAGTGGTCAAGCGTGATTGACTGGTACCAACTCCAATGACAATGCGGAACACTGCTTACGTCGCCTAATAAGGCGGGGTCTGTACCACTGACTGCATCTTTTTCCGTGACGTGATGAAGGGGACACCCAAAGTGAGGACACGATGGAGACGAGCTCAAGTTCAAAACCAAACATTTACGAAGCAGACTGGATGACGAATGACGTCATCTGAAGGAGAACGATACGATGACGATGAATAACTTTTTTTTTCTTCTTCTTTTTCTTTTTTTACAGTTCAAGCATGTCTGTGGCACAAAATTGATGTAGCGCCGACGTAGATGCGCCGTATGGGGGGAAAGAAGGTGCACACTGTAGCGGTCGTTTGCTCATTGGCAAGACGTCGCTTACCGCTGCTTCCGGTCTCCGCGCGATCTTCATCAGTACAGCACGAGGGGGGCACGCGCTGTACATCCTACACATTGCCTACATATATTTGCACTGTAGTGCGCCCCTAATGACCTGTATCAGACTAAATACTGCTATATAGAAAGTTTTGGGTGTGTCCAGTTGCATCAGTAGTAGTACAGTATGTAATAGGCTGAAAGATCATGTGCCAAAAAATCTAATTAAAGTCTTGATGAAGGAAAGATACTGTAATAGGAGCTCAGATCACAGATAAGAGTCATTGTTAGGTCTACAAACTGACAGAAGTAGCCTAATTAACTTTGTTTTCTTTTTTTGTTATTATAATTAGGAGCTCAGTCTTGGCAGTGCTGTCTTTTTCTTTCCTGCAACAGATTGTGTGATGGTGACAATAGATGCAGACTGAATAATTTAATTTGAGAAATACGTGCTCTTTAACAAAATTGTTATATGATATGATATGATCAGTATTCTTACCATGAAAATGTTAATGAAGTTGATTAATCTTGATGTTGCCATTTCTTTGGCTGCTCCAGACATAAAGTAGATGCTGAGATGATGAAGACTTAAGAATGGAAGGAGCAAGCTGGTCTAAGTAAGTACTGCACCTTCATTTGCTTAATCAGAGTTGATTGTAAGCTATCACTGACAATTCTTAAAATGTGTGGTGTCGAAATGTCATAATTGTTTATATAGGTCTAAAGTGCGGTGGGACCAGCTATTTTGGTTGTTTATGCAGTTATAATAATGACAGTAATAGTTTCTGCACGGGAAGAATCAACACTGGGTTCAGATGCAGAAGTAACAGGTCCGGTGTTTCCCACAGAATGAATTACACTGTGGTAGAGAGCAGTGTGTGGCTCTGTGACATAAAGCGTGTTGTAATGAATGAGTGCAGCTCTCTCAGCATGTTGTTGTGTTTGTGTGAAAGTGTGGGCTCTGCTATGAATCAGAGAGGAGACAGAGGAGGGAGTCCCTCCCACTAAAACCACTGTGTGGGGAACATGACAGCCAGACCAAAGCTCAGAGGTGAGATGAGGATCTCTAACTGTCCAGGACTCTTCTCCATGTCAAAGCTCAGCACTCAAAACACTCCACCATCATTATTCACAGTCAAAGCTCTGTGTGTGTTGTGTTGAAGCCCAGGGCAGCAGCACAGACCAGACAGCCGGGTGTCAAGAATCTGGTGCTGAGCTATGCAACAATTTTGGCAAAGTGGCTGCAGTAAAATATGTGAGCCATGTGATGCCCTGGGCCCTTGACTTTTTAGCCATACTAGTGGTGTGGCTATAGTGATGGCTTTGTCAGTCTGTCGTTAAATTTTGTACAAACATTACATAAAGACATTCCCCAGAAGATGACCAATGTTAGCTACGAATGTCAACCAATTCAGACCAGTAATTATTTCACACTTGACACACTACAGGAAAATAGTTTTAATTTTCAGAATTAATGTTAAACAAGCCGTAAGGTGTTATCTGATCAATTATAATATTTTTTGTTTACCTAGGACCTTCCAAAACAAAGTTAATATAACTAGAAGGGCACTCGGAGAGCGCAGAGCTCCGCCCCGTGATTCAGATCTGCTCCAAAATGTAATGGGTTCTTCCTTCAGCTCCCTACCTGCTAATGGTAATGATTCAGTATTACTATGGACAGTTGACAGGACTGCTTTTATTTTGAAGTGCAAGGAAGTAACCTGTGCAGTTTTAATTTGTGGATCGGCCCCGTGATTCGGAAGCACTCCAAAACAAAAATTTGGAATCTAAGTTGGGTCATGCTACACCCCTCCACCAAGTTTAATGCGAATGGGGCCAGTAGTTTTTGCGTAATCCTGCATACACACGAACGAACACACAAACGAGCCAACACACAGCAGTGAAAACAAGTTCTCGCCGAGGGGCGGAGCTAATAACACTTTTTGCCACAGGCTAATCGTAACATAGGAGTACATGCATGTAGGATTTCACTCCAGCCAGACTAAAGTTACAGCAGTTACTTCACTGATTAGCTCTCCTGAAATTAACAGGCATGAAATAACCTGATGCAATAAAAAAAAACACACACACTTTCTGTGACACATGGTTTAATAGTCATGATCCTGGATCATGTTTGTCCTACAGGCTAACATAAACTACTATTTACTTTTTGGGTACACTAACATTTGCCAGTTTAGCCCAGTATTTATTTCACACCTTACACACTACAGATAGTTAGGTAGTCTTTATTGTCCCAGGAAGGAAATTTTGTTTTCACAGGCTGCACATGTTCTTATCTCACATGAGAAACATACAGATAGACGCAATAAATACTATGGATATATGATCATACAGTAAAGACACATATACCTTCATGCCCCTGCATGTATCCCCTATTATACTTACATACACATGTACACACACATCCATACATAGTGTTCATTTAGGGCTGTCACAGCAGAAGGGACAAAACTCCTGACAAAGCGAGCCCTCCATTTCAAAGTCTTGTATCTGTGACCAAACAGGAATAATGTGAAGAGTAGTCTGCCGACTAATACCAGGTTAGTACACCCGGCAATCCAGACTATCAGAGGGCGGATGAGGAGATGTTGGATGGTGAGGAAGAAGAGCGCAGGAGGAGCAGCAGAGAAGCATTTAAGATCAGCAGGAGGAGCTGTCTGACTGTCTGCAGAGCAGTAAGAGGATTTTAACAGATTTAACAAAGAGGAAATGGAGGCAACATGGGAGAGATTACATTTAAAACTGCTGTTAATATGATGCATACATTTGTGTCAGATCTATGAATTATTCTGGGCTGAAAACAGTCAGAAACTGTTCACAACTGATGTGTTGAAGAGATTTCATATAGGGGGGAAAATACCATCTTGATGTAATCTTAGTTTAAATTTATCAGATTTATTGTAGCTTCCACTTTGTTCATTCAGGAACTAGTGCTTCAGTGTGCCGACATAAACTCGAGTTTAACCTGAAGGAGAAGTTCCAGTGTGTTTGAGGGGATTGCTAAAACAGGAAACCCAACCCTTCTGAATCAGATCTACACAGAGCTCTACATCACAGAGGGAGGTGATGAACATGAGGTCAATCAGATCTACACAGAGCTCTACATCACAGAGGGAGGTGATGAACATGAGGTCAGACAGATACAGCATCCAGGAAACCAGACAGACCAGAAACGACAATCGGACAAGAACACATCTTAAAACCCTGACCTGAAAGAGATGAACCAATCAGAACAGTGATGACAAAGAGAGTGGCTGGCATTGGGAAAACAATCTTAACAGAGAAGTTCACTGGACTGGGCTGAAGACAAAGCCAACCAGGACATACACTTCACATTTCCATTCACTTTCAGAGAGCTGAATGTGCTGAAAGAGAAAAAGTACAGCTTGGTGGAACTTGATCCAGACCTCTGTTAGATGGGTCCACCCACATTTCCAAAGCTTCCTACAGCCAGTGCAACTCTCAATTCATTAAAGGTACTACAGATTTAGACAAGAAGGCCTACAACAGCTTAAAGTAAGAGGTTTGCATTCATGGCGTATGTCAGGTACTATAAACGTTAAACTAAACGTCTTTTCTCCCCCTCCAGGGAAGGGTGGCCAGGGGTGAAAGTAGGCCGGTACGGTCCGGTACGGCGTACCACTAAAAGATTCAGTGCCGGTACGCAGTACCGGGAAGAGGGGAGAGCAGCTGGTCGCACTTTAGGCCAGAAAATAGATCTGCTGACGTTATGCGATCTTAAACACCACTTTGTCTCTTTATTAATTGCTTCTAACTCGTTCCGAATTGCTTCTGAACCGTCCATGCTGTGTTTTGGTCCATGCTGGACGGAGCCGAGCCAGCAGCTCTCAGCAGTACACGACTGCGCATGCGCTTCTTTGTCTATTTCCGAAACACAGCGGCTGGTGAAGGGACCGGTGCGTTTGATTTATTGTACTGGGACGCTCGATTTTTCCACAACGACCACGGAC
>CABFOP010087632.1:0-14487 GCA_900683385.1 Anoplogaster cornuta | reverse complement strand
CCCGCGCTATCGTCTCGCCTGTCACCCCCCATACTCCACACAAAACACGACACCAACGTACACCCGAGAAGACGCACACACACACACACACACACACACACACACACACACACACACACACACACACACACACACACACACACAAGCTTAAAATGCAAATAAATTATGCAAACCCAACTACTTTCTGTCCACTGTTCCTTTCACAGATTACTACATAGTCTGGTTGAATAGCCTTTGTCTGAAAGTGAGATCAATATAAATATAGATATAGAAAAGATATTCACCCCACATGTAGCTATAGCAATCAGTCAGCCCTCTATAAAAGACCCCTCCCTCCTTTGGCATAGCTATGACACATATTACTACCTTATCATAGTGTATATCATACAAATTGATATATTGCTTCCCCTAGCAGATATAAGGGCTCTGTGTTGGAGTAGGCCTAGTTAGAATTTTGCGGAGATCATGGTCAAGTAGTTGGTAGTTTGATTTTGTGTGCCGGGGTCGGTTACAAAGAATCAATATCAAATCAAGGAGGGTTGAGTTTCTAGATAAGCGCTCTTGGCCACTCTGGCTATTCATCATAAGTCTGTAGAAACCTGATAGGTCAGAAGAAATTATATTCCACTAGGAGTGGGGCCTCCTTATCTCCCCATAGCAGGGGAATAGGAGACACGCCGATCAATACGAGGCTGTTGTGTAGTACTTGCAATTATCAACAGCTGATTCTCTCCTCCCCGGCTGCATCTTTTAATACCACATAATTACAACTTTTGGGGTTAATGCCTGGTGGAAAAGGAGCTACACCTTTGGTGAAGTTTCATTCTCAGCTTCGAAATAGTTATGTGGAAGTGGAAGAACAGCAAAGTAGATTTTATTACTCATCCCACACTTTACTTTACATTACATGTTCATGTTCAGTTTTTACATCATAACCAGTGACAGTGGTAAAGGTGGGTAAACTATGACCTATTGTTGTATGTCATCACAAGTCAAACAACCACAAATAAATCAATTAGATTTTCTGACAAGCCTTAATACTTCAGCTACACCATATACTCTGATTTCCGTCATACCCATTTCAGCCTAAAGAGATAAACTCTATTCCTTAGATTACAAGATGCACAGACTGAGTTCCACTCCTCATCATGACTCAAAAGGAAGATTTTTTTCTTCTTCCCCCCAACATGCAAACATTTTTTCCAGTCTGTTATGGCGCCAAATTGTGGGAGGTCGTAACAAATGAAGTCCGGGCTCCGACACCTCCTGTGGTATCCTGGCAGTAGCCTATCGCAGTCGGCTCAAGGGCATCTTAATGATGGACCGGAGGCGGAGGCAACTTTGCGGTATCCAGGAGAGCGCCGGTGCGTCGGACAGACGGAGGAGTCGCACTTCCAACCACCGCCGCTTCCAGCTCGGTCACCTCTGCGCCCCGAGAAAGCTTTTTACGCACAAACTTCCAATTTACGCGTGAATTCAATCCACGTACCCGGGGCCGCTTTCGAGACTATGGTGACATCTATACAAGCTCCTTTTTTTAACCTTTGGTTTTACGCATGAATTTCACCCACCGCGCAGCTCTTCCTTTCCTTAAACTGGATCCTACTATGCGCTCTTTCTTCGGTACAGGTTTGAAGACCCATCCCGACGTGGAAGGATAACTGTACTATCTCAGCGTGTGTGTGTGTGCGCAAGAGACTCTACCGGGACATCGATACACATCAGCCTCCGGGAAGTCGACTCCAACCTGGAGGAGCGTCTCTCTCTTGTGCGCCTATATAAGCTCGTCGAGAGAGAAAAGAGCTCCGACGCGTTCAATGGAAACCGGTGAACCCGAAGACTGCGGACTGTAAACCTGCAGCACATCAATCCGCATCATTTGGCCCCACGGACACAAAGTCAAACCACCGGAGTGCGGTCGGGATATAACCCGCCATGCCGGAGGCGGTCGGGAGTTGTGCGTAAAAGCGGCCGCACACCGGACAGGAAGTGAACTAATTCTTATTAAACTCCCTCATTTCCATATCTGGTGTGAGTCGCCTGGACCTCAGCCAATCACCCACCGAAGGGCAGCAAGAGTCGTAAAAGCATTATCCTTCCTCCCATCATCATTACACTGACATGCGCAAAACACCGGCTAATATCCCCCTTATTCCACCGACCCCTCTCCCTCCGAAGGGGCCCATTTGCCGGTTGTAGATGAGTCGGCAAGAGGCAGCAGCAACTCGGAGAAACACACCAACATGTCCCGTCGCAAGCAAGCCAAGCCACAGCACCTCAGGGCGGATGGAGAGAGCCCACAAACCGGCCTCCTCCTCTCCAAGCGGGGTATGTAGTATCCGGGGTCTGAGATTCGCACCTTTTACTTTTGTTTACTTGTTGTTAGATGCTGTTGGTCGCTGACACTATACAAAGAAAAGAAAAAAATCATATACTTTTCAGAAAAGCATTGATTTATGTTTTATTCTGAGCCTGTCGTCGTGTTATTACATTAGACTGATGCTGTGATGTGGCCCTGAAGATTTATGTCATGAAGATTTATCTATGGCCTATTCCAGTGAAAAGGTTTGTGAAGTGGGTGAGGTGGTTTACCCTGATCCTCTCCATCTCGGGACCAAACCTTTTATTTCACATCGCAGGTTAACATTCTTCATTTAATGGTGATGGGCGCGTTTCAATAAAGCAGGTCTGACTTATGCCAAATTAAATCAGCCTTGTTTATGTATTATATTAAGTTTATAACGTTAGGCTAAGAAAAGGGGAGTTTGTAGCCATGTTTTCATTATAAAAAAAAAAAAACTATTTAAATTCATCTTTTGTTTTAATTTTTGTGTTGGTTTGTGTTAAAACGGGTAAGCCTGAGGCACGATGTCTAAAAATAGGGCCCTACAGTACTGTACCGGCAAACACACCGAAATCCAGAATAAAGTAGGCCACACTTCTCCCACGGAGCACAGCCAGTAGGAATGTAGTTCCTATCAAAGTTTTGCCTTCACAGAATATGTTGGAGGTTCTTTTCGCCAAAGGCCTTCCCTACATTATACTCTGAATACGCCCAGGAGAAAAGACTCATATGGAAATGTGTTAAACAGCTTGTTCTAGAAAGTTAGTTAGAAATGTTTCGGTTTATGCTGCAGAACTTGCAGGAGATCTCCTTTATTTTAATGGGAGGCTTTTTGATGTGTGGCCTATACATGAATTAATTTCATAAAATATGAAAATCCAATATAGCTGATGGGAAATTTAGTGGATGCCAACATTCAGTATTTCTTAATCTTAACTTCTCACCAGGAGTGTATAAAATAATAAAATTATTAACAACCAATTAATTGTTTTCCATGTGAAATAAATATTAAACTGATCTCCATTCTGATAGCCTACTTTATGATTGGCCTTATGGTTTGGATCATTTCTAGTATTTTAATATTTCACTTCAATAATTGTATTATCGTGTCCTGTACCTCTGGAATTGTTAAGAAGAAGTGTTATTAAGAAGCTTTTAATCAGCATTAGTAGCTGAAGAAGCACCCAGACTATTAGCCATAGATTGACCTGTGAGCTACTTTTGGATCAGATTTTGCAGACTTTATCAAAATTTGTGACTTCTGACAGTCATTTATTACGATGTATTTAATATTTCTGTGTATACTTATATTACACTATAGTTTGTCCACGTCATCCGTGTATCATCCAAAGGCAAAATGCCTATAGTATAAAAGATTAGGCTATTTTAATGCATTCATTCGACATTTGATCATCGTGGTTCTTGTGCCGTGTTCTTCTATACAATGTCACGTCTCTTTAGTATTATTTGTGGCTGTGAAAAGGTGTTGAGTGTGGAAGAGGCCCTTCTCAGGCCCTCCCACATGCCATGCAGCCATGCAGGCAGGGGGCTCAGTCACTCTGAGATGGGCTTTGATTGAGCCTGCTGACTTAACCTTTGTCAGCCTCACCCTGCTCGGGGCAAGTGCTCCATGTCTGGATCATAATACAATTAGTACATCTGAACCGGTGAACTCTGAAGCCTATAGGTCACACAAAGAGGCAAACCGGCATTAACGCTGTGTGACTGTTTGGTTTTCAGTTGCGTTCATCATTTTTCCTTTAATCCAAGCCCAACCGCACCAAGAAGTGGTTATAATTTAGTTTTGCCTTCCTAAGCTTCTGGATAATGTTGGTGAGTTCTGAAGTTGATATTTTAAATAGGTTTTCATCAGCGTTACAATATTTGAAAAATATATTTATAGTTCCAAATACTCAACAAAAAAAAAGCTCTCTGTTTTTGTGGACGTAAATCTTACAAAGGATAGACAAAACCCTGAGCTGCAACTGTGAAAGCGTTTGCACTCCTTGTGTTTGCTGAATCGCCCTGGTGATCTTGAGACCACCCACTTGGTGAGCCAGTGACTCTGATTATTTACTTTTGACTATAGGTCTACGTTTGAATACATTTTACTCAGTCAACTGTCCCTTCTCCCTCTTCTCGGCTGAAAAAAAAAGTTGAGATCAGTCAGTTAGTTGACTGATAGATGTAAGATGGTTGGAGGTGATGGTATTGACTGATTTGCTTCTTCCTTCCGTTAAGGAATGCAGAAATTGCAGTTGTTTTCACTATGAATCTGTGTGAGTGTATTTGTGTCTTAAATATGTTCCTGATGTCTTGTTCTGTTTTTATCTCGAGCACATCGGGTCTAATCCCATAAAACTTTAGTTAGTGTGGCAAAAAGTGGTGAAACTGTGTGATTTTGTATTGACCACGACTCAAAACACACATGAACACACGCATGGGCACACGTACACACACATACAGCACACGCTTGTCCTCCTGCACAAACCCACACATCTGAAATGCTTTGTGTCCGCACAGGTTTTTGTAACATTAGGACATTAAAACAAAGATGCAGATGTGTTCAATAGACACACATACACACACACACACTCAAATGTCAGGACTTATTTTGTGATGTGGCAGAAATAATTATTGCAGGAAATAAAAAAAATGTAAAAGTAAATTTATTGCATAATTGTGACCTTAATATGTAACTAATAAAGGTATGACTTTATTTAATGGTATAATTATACATTTTCCTCACCCAATCCACCTCATCCCCTTTTCAAAAAGTTATTATTGTAATGGTCTCAGGGAAGCCTGAGTGTATGTAACCATAATTTACTATTCATTTCCCACAATCTTTCCATCTGGTATTGCTGTCTGCTTCCTAATGGGGCAAAGCCTGAACAGATGCAACATATTACATTACATATCAGCCATAAGTAGGACAAAGGGAAAATAACAAAGATCATCCTCAAACTGAAAGATATATAATATAATTATAATACAGTTTTATGCACATTCATGTTTATGAAAATGTGTTTGAATATAGCAAATACTACAGGTCTAGTCAAAAAGTAACAGTGATGTTACTAATTACAATTCTCAAAGTTAAGAATGAGAACGGAAAAACCAAATGTTGTATCTTATAACTTTATCTATTTATATTGGTTTCTTTCTCATTTCACTTTCCTCTAAATTTGAAACCTGTTTAGCAAATCAGCCTACATGTCAATTAGATATTCTGGGGTAGTGAGCAATAATAATAACATTGTAATAACACAATGTTGAAGATTTCAAGCTCTAAACTGAAGTCTATTTACAATATTATATAATTTGTTGCCTGTGTGCCTTTTATGTCATTTGCTGTAGAATCACAATTCTATTCCTCTGGAAATTAGAAAGTTGAGTTTCTCAGAGCCAAATTGTATAATAAAAATAATTAATGATTTAGAACATTTGTTTTAATCTGCTTGGAGTATCAAATAGCTTGAGTTTGCCATATAGAACAATACAGTTAGTTGCAGAAATTCAACCTACCTTACACTATTTGAATTGTTCTGATGCATTAAACACCACCCATCCGGCCCTCTCAACAACCTAAAACAAACACAAAGAATTATGTGCAGATATCATTTGACCAATTTTCAACTACAGATGTGGCTATACTGAATTATATAAATGCGCTGGAAATCAATATACTCATTATCATTATCATTAACTGTCTGGATACACAATTGAGAGGTCAGATAACTTTATTGAACTATTGATTTTGGAAAAATTATTAACATCTGAAAACAAGCAGTGTGGATATTGGTCAGCCTATAAGTTGAAAGCTTTTGTTTGCACTTTTGAAGGGGCCTGTTGCATTTAAAGTTATGAAAATGTGAAGTTGTATTACACATTAAAGACAGATTAATTATAGCTAACACGTAGCTGCTGTGCTAATTACCGCTGTATACAACTCAGAACCTTTCAAAAGTTGGGAAATTTTCTCTTCTCTATAACCAAATTATATTTATATGGTATCAACAATTAAAATTACACAGTAATAAAGTAATAAAAAGTGTGGAATCAAGGTTTTTAGTGAAGTATCACTATAATGAATCATGAATAATAATTTAAATTCTTTATTAAATTTAAATTCTAAATTCTTTAATTTTTCTCTCTTTTCAGGAACCTTGGAAGGCATGGAGAGAAAACAGATCAGTGGAGGTGAAAGCTGCCATGGCAGCGAGGAAACACACATCTGCGAAAAGTGTTGTGCTGAGTTCTTCACTTGGACCGAACTGAGAGAACATCAGACAGTCTGCACTGAGGACCCCCTGGTGCTGATAGTGAAGGACGATGAGGGGATGCCTGTTCCTGAGGAGTCTCCTATCGGACCCTCCCCAGTTCCTAGCATGGCACCCAGTGACTCGACCGCAGCAGAATCCATGGATGGCGGCTTTGAGCTGGGAGAGACGCTGGTGAATGACAATGACAGCCTGGACAATCTAGAAGAAGCAAGGGAGCAGGATGAAACCATGGAGCTTGAGCATTGTCCACAGGATAAATACCCAGCCACCTCCAGCCCCCAGCCTCTAGATTCAGCTGAGTCAGGTCCCCCTCAGATTTCAGCTGCTGGCAACTACAGCATGCCGAGTACAAATGTGACACTGGAGATCCTTCACAGCACCAGGGTGGCTGTTGCCCAGTTCTCCCAGGGAATAAGCAGCAGCGGTACTGGAGGGAAGGCAGCTTCAGCAGCCATCCCAGTAATCCTGGAGCACCTGTTAGCTCTGCAGCAACAACAGGTCCACCAGCTGCAGCTTATTGAGCAGATCTGCAGCCAGGTAGCCACCATGAACAGACAACCCACGCAAGCAGCATTAAACCCAATCTCCAGAACCCTGTCTCTGGCACTTAACCCTTTCCCATCTCAAGGCCTCGTCCCTCCACCCGTCCTTCCACTATCAGGAACAATGCCCTCAACCATCAATGGACAGGCCTCTGTTTCTTTGTCATCCATGCTTGAAAAGTCACAAAGTCTCTCCTCACAAACTGTATGTGGGCAGTCCAACTCTAGAGATGTTACGTGTACCTCGGCCTCCTCAGAAAACTTGCCTCCACCCGCCTCCACCTGCAGCAGCAGTATTTCCACATTACTGCCTCCTTATACTGGTACACACACAGGCAGCATTAGCTGTACTCAGACACTGAGCTCCTCCAGCCCGCTGTCCCTGGGGCAGAGCAGCCTCCTCAGCTCATCCTCCAGCCTGCCATTTCTACCTCAGAGCCCCCCCAGCAGTGTAATCTTCCCCAACCCCTTGGCTAGCATTGCTGCCACAGCTAATGCACTTGACCCTCTTGCGGCCCTGATGAAGCACAGGAAAGGAAAACTGCCCAACGTATCCTTGTTTGAAACCAAGCCTAGCCCAGAGGAGCCCTTCTTCAAGCATAAATGCCGGTTCTGTGCCAAAGTGTTTGGCAGCGATAGCGCTCTGCAGATCCACCTGCGCTCCCATACAGGAGAGCGGCCCTTTAAATGCAACATCTGTGGCAATCGCTTTTCCACGAAAGGGAACTTAAAGGTCCACTTCCAGAGGCATAAAGAGAAGTATCCTCATGTTCAGATGAACCCTTACCCTGTGCCAGAGTATTTAGACAATGTGCCAACAAGTTCTGGTATTCCCTATGGAATGTCGTTCCCCCCAGAAAAACAAGGCTCCTCATGGCTGGATAGCAAACCTGTTGTAGCAACTCTGCCCACCCCTATGGGTCTTCCACTTTCCTCCACTCTTACCAGTATAGGAAGCTCAAATGACCCTGTAAGTGTAACACCATCCATTAAATCTCCCTACCGGCCAGCCTCAGGTGAATGTGTGTCTTTGTCACCTAATCGTATAGCCAGTGAGCCTCATTTCCCTCCTGTTCCAGAGTCTCCGCAGTATAACCGCGAAACAGAAGCCTCCAATATACTGAAAACAGAGGGGGTACACCTGCCTCAAAACTGCACCCTGAGACTGAGGGCCAACCCTGTTGCTGTGGCAACGAGCGCCACAACGCCGACAGTGTCCGCCACGCCTGAACCCGCCAACCCGGCATCCCCCGTCTCCAACTCTCCGCCCCTCTCGTTCAACTCGGAGGAGGTGAAGTTCCCGTCGGGCAGCTTCCCGGACTCTATGCAAACATCCGAGACCTCAAAGCTTCAGCGGCTGGTGGAGAATATCGACAAGAAGATTACAGACCCCAACCAGTGTGTCCTCTGTCACCGCGTTCTCAGCTGCCAGAGTGCGCTGAAGATGCACTACCGCATCCACACCGGGGAGAGGCCCTTTAAATGCAAGGTATGTGGCAGGGCTTTCACCACCAAGGGCAACCTGAAGACTCACATTGGCGTGCACCGGGAAAACCCTCCAGTTCGGGTGCAGCACTCGTGTCCCATCTGCCAGAAGAAGTTCACCAACGCCGTTGTTCTTCAGCAGCACATCCGCATGCACATGGGCGGGCAGATTCCCGACTCATCCCTCGCGGAAGGATTTCAGGAGATGGACGGCGACGACTCCTTCAGTGAGAGGAACTTCGACAGTCTCAGCAGTAATGACAACGACCTCGTGGATGACATTTCGATGGAGGATGATAACGACGAAGAGGAAGATGAGATGGACAATATGGAGGAAGGTATAAGTCCACCTAAGCCCCTGAGCTCGGTTTGTAATTCCCCTCCTAAGTCCTCGGCTATTGTTTCAAGTATAGCGGCACTGGAGAACCAAATGAGGATGATTGACTCCACATTAAGCCTAAACCACTCCTTCGGCATGAAGTCGCTGACTAATGGTTTCATGGACAGTGGCCAACTTGCTATCAACTTCTCTTTAACAGAGAAAAGGGTGGAGAATTGCAACGCATACAGCCCAAATGTGTCTGAATCTTCCAGTTCACCTTGTGTATCAGCGTCCCCGACACAAAGCTACTCTGAAGGTATTATGAGCAAATCTCCTGCCGTGAACAACAGGTCAGAATCTCAAGAGCCTTTGGCAGCCTCGGTGAAGAGAGAGCAATCTGACTCTCCTACCGCTGCATCGGCGGTTGCGGCGGCCCAGGAGCTGAGAGGAGCACAGGCCAGCAAGCTCTGTGTGAAAGAGGAGAGTCCTTACAGTATGCCATTCCAACTGAGCAGAGAACGAGGTAAACCTACAATGCCATGTAATGGGATGAATGATATGGCATTGTCATAGCCTAGCCTATGCAAAAGTAAAAAATGTGTTGCACAGCATTAGTCCTTTTCAGAATATCTTGCTATAGCCTATTGAAAGTTTTACTATGTATAAATCATACAACTACAACTTTACTCCGTTCATTTCAGCTGCCGTTCAAAGCATTCCAGGCCTGGTTACCAGCACTTCGTCGGGCATGATAAAAACCGAGATGAATGGGCACAGTCAACCAAGCAACCCAAATGAGGGGCAGCACCCACCATTTAGTCTCCACATCCCTCCAGCTTACCCCCCTGTTGGTAGCCCAGGAATGACCTCCCTGCTTGGCCCCGCCCCTCCCCGCCGGACACCGAAGCAGCACAACTGCAACGCTTGTGGGAAGAACTTCTCGTCAGCCAGCGCCCTCCAGATCCACGAGCGCACGCACACCGGGGAGAAACCCTTCGTCTGCTCTGTCTGCGGCAGAGCTTTCACCACTAAAGGCAATCTGAAGGTAGTGAAATGACTTTTTTTGTTGTATTGTTTGTGGTTAGACTGATACATCGGTTTGCCAATACATCAGGCTGATATTGGCCTTTTAATAATGGATATTGGATACCGACCAATCATGTCATCAACTGCCATTATGATGGAAATTCTCTCCTGATGACAGCTACATAAAAACGTGCAATTAAATGTTCTTTTCTTTGTACATTTATTAAACATACATTATTTATGTTTGTTGTTAAAATATGTTTTTTGTAAATTAATTCTTCATTCAAAGGTCCTTCTGACACTCAATAGACGCATTGCAGAGTTTTAGTGTCCCATGGTCTAAATCATTTTCAGAGGCTTTTTCTGCCAAAAATAAAATCCTCGATGAAACACTGAATACTTGTAATTTTTGGAATGCAGATAGACAAATAAAGATATTGAATATGGGCACAAAATATTGGCTGTTGCAACCTAAGTTAAAAATATTAGTATCAGTATTGGCCTTCAAAAAACAATATGGTGGAACCCATATTGTCTTGTAATTTCTATTAAACAAATGTTGAAATTGCGAAAGTTATCCATTAATTAGAAAAGTTAGTTAGTATTGAATGTGTTTGCATTTTTTTAATACCTCTATTTGGAATGGGCCTGTTGGGGCGATTTGGGTAGAGCATAGTACCAATGTGTTTGATACCACCCATGCTGAAAATGGATGCACTCATGATAATGTGAGGCACTTGGAATAAAAGCATATATTTGTCTCCTCTCTTCCTCATTTACAGGTTCATATGGGCACTCATATGTGGAACAACGCACCAGCCAGGAGAGGCCGGCGGCTGTCCGTGGAGAACCCCATGGCCCTGCTGGGTGGAGAAGCCATGAAGTTCGGAGAGATGTTTCAGAAGGACCTGGCAGCTCGAGCTATGAATGTAGACCCTGGATTTTGGAACCGCTATGCGGCAGCTATCACCAACGGCTTGGCCATGAAGAACAATGAGATCTCAGTGATTCAGAATCGAGGCATCCCTCAGCTTCATCCTATGACTGCAGGCATGGACAGAGTGAGCACCGGAGGAAGCCCAATAACAAGTCGAGGGAAGACAGGCATGGACCTGGGAACTAATAGGCATTTTTCTATGTTGGTTGATGACAGTAAAGAAATTGGGATCAATTGAATAAAGGCGAATGGTGAATAAATACATTATGCAAACTGTTATGGAAGTTGAAATATTTGTAAAACATGTTGGTTCTTATGTATTGTATTATATATAGATTTAAAAAAAGAACTTTTTATCATTTGACAGAGCATAGTAGGATATTCACATTTTGTTTTATTTTGCAGTCATTTGTGAATGTTGTTTTTCTATACAGTACCTAAGTTGTTTCATTTGTATCAGAGAATTCCTAAGGTGCTTACCTGGGAGACGTATTGTTATAAAGAAGGGAACATATGATGCAAAGAATCTGCTCTCTCCTCTGGACAGCTGCCCGATGCTGCTAGCTGGTGCAAAGCACAAAATATTCTTATAAATACCCATAATTCCAAGTTGCAATGATCTGTCCTCAAAGTTATGATGAACAGTTTTCATTCTTACATAACAGTTGGTCAGAATAAAAACTAGAACAAACCACAGTCTGTATGTTCAATTCACTACCTCATTGTGTTTTACAGTCTGTAGGATTAAGATGACATGAAATGTCTTCTTGTTTAAACACTGAATGGAGTTTACTTACAATGTCATTTAACAAATGACATAATATAATTTACACCTGAGTAAAATGTTCAACATGGATTGAGGTCTTTCTTTTCATTCAGCTTGAGATGCATGTCACCAGGAATGGCTTTTGCAAAATTGACTTCTTTCCTTATGCATTGTGTCAGCAAGGATTTTCCCCTTACAGTATATAAATTATTTTGTCCGCAAATAAAGCATTCACGTATAATGGATAATGGATAATAGGAGAGTATCAAGTACTGTAGCGTACAGATGCACACTCATGGACAGAATGTATTTGATAACATGTTTCTGTATTTTGTATTTCTTTTTGCAGTTGTCATGGGCCTGCAGTAAGTCATTTAGCATTATACTACACCCTTCCCAAACTGGAGATTTTAGATTTGAATACAGTAGTTCTATACCACCACACTGTTGGTGTTGGAAGAAAAAAAAATACTTTGAGTTTATCATGTTTTCATTTGGTGCAATCAATCACTTTTAAGAGTAGATGTAAAAAAAAAATCATATAGTGGGTATCCAGATTTGAATTGAAACTCTTTATTTGATGTAAATAAGAGGCTGGTACTGTACATGGCTGCTGTGTGACGAGAGACACTATTTTTCTAGAGCTCAGACACACACCAATGGAAGTTTCTCACAGTAAATTGTTATTACAAATTCTTTTGGCCGACACGTACTGAATAAAAATACTTTGTCTGGTTCACATTATGGAATTTACTTAAATAAAAAGGATGAGACAGATTGGTCAGCTTTTTCCCCCACATAGGAAATTATAGAAAAATGGAATGGGGTGAATAGAGGGATGAAGAAGAGTATTAATTAAATATTTTATTATTGAGTTAAAGTTTTACACGGGTTGGGACACGATGCATTTGCGCAGTGAGCGGCAATGTTGTGGCTTGTTTCTAAATTGTGTTGAGGAAGGGAAAGTTTGGCCCATTCTCGCCTTCCTTCCTTCTCCCGTTTACATGCTAAAACAGTGGGAACATGTGAGTTACGTTGACGCACTATGCTTTGTTTCACAATATCATTTTCACAGAAACTACATTTATATTAGTGACCATAATGAGGTTTGGCAACGGACGTTTGTATATGCTGCCTTCAAGGTCCGTGTAAGAAGTATAATTGACAGTTGTGACCCTTCAAGCGACTACACCCCACTTGGGAAATCGTAAATAAGACTCGTAGCACATTCAAGTGTCTTTACTCAGAGAACGTCACAACAAAATATGACAAAAACGTTTTGGTGGTTGTCGCTTTAATTTAGAAAACAAGTGGAACAGAGCTACTTGGGCTGCAACAACAGAATGGAGAAGAGAAAATGAGGCATCTGTGTGTGTCAATTGGTGTTGAATTAATTTATTAAAATAAACATGACAGTAGAAACACAATATTAATTGTTTACATACAAAGCCAAACAATAAAATATTATATTATAATAATAAAATGCAGCATATGTTTACCATCAGTTGTTGAGACAGTTTCAACTTCCCGAGCCCTATTTACAATTTGTTTCGTCGTTGAAAAAATAATAATTCACATTTACGATATTCTTGCACAGGACCGGAAGGCGGCACGAATCTCGAACTTTTTTTTTATTGTGACGTCATGACGTGTACTGCCCAGCCAAGATGGCTGACAGCATCCCGATGCGGAAGACCTCGAAAAAAATCCTGTATTATAACTCTGCGAGACTTTCAAGGTATGGAAGGACTATACTGTTTATTCGGTCAGTCACCGGAGAGGCAGTCGGTCGTTTGTCAAACATTCTCCTTTTGTTGGCTCGGTGACATTTGCTCGCAGGTGTTGTGCGGGTCGTGGCTGCTCCCGTTAGCTTGTGCTAGCATT
Source organism: Anoplogaster cornuta (assembly GCA_900683385.1). NCBI lineage: Eukaryota > Metazoa > Chordata > Actinopteri > Trachichthyiformes > Anoplogasteridae > Anoplogaster > Anoplogaster cornuta. The sequence goes on along the minus strand of CABFOP010087632.1, from coordinate 895 downwards.
GTTGTGCTAGCATTGCTGTTGTTGTCAACGACACTGACAGGTCTCTACCTTGTTTGACACTTGGCCGTTTTGTCTCTTTCTAGTTTCGCTAAAGCTAGCAACCCATCTACGATTGTTTATTTGTACAGTATAACACATGTAGTAACTAGTTTGTGAGTTAGTTAGCGTAACGTTACGTTAGTGTCAAAAGATTCGCTGCCCACTGCCCACTCTGTCTTGTAAAGTCACATGACAACTTCTGAGTCTTTTCACGAGTCAACGTTATTCACCTTTATTAAAAGTTTTGTTGCATATAGTCACCATCCAGTTTAGTGTACATGCTTCATATTTGGCCATAGAACTGGACGAGCATGAGTAAATACTTAAAGGTAGTATGTACGATGTTTTGAGAAGCATTTTCGGTTATATTAGTTGAAATTGTGTTTATATCCCGACAGCAATCAATAAATCAAGCGCTCTGAAAAAGAAGAAGAAAAAGATCCGGTGTCTGTAGCGGTCACAATACTGTAATCAGTCCGTCCAATCATTTCATTCGGACCGAATGAAATGATTGGACGGACTATGTTTCTGTCAACTTGACCTTCAGCTCGAATTAAATGATTAGATGGCCCATTCGGCCGGAATGAAATGATTGGATGTCCTACCTGCCTGTCGACTTGCATTCCCAACAACCAGGAAACCAGACTTGAGTAGTAGACACTGGACCATGGTGGGATGGGGACTGTTATCGCTAAAACACCATAACTGAGCTACAAAGGGCAAGCAGAGTTCTGGACACTACATTTCCCACACCCGTCTTCGTGTCGGCCGGTCCGGCAGAGTAATTCGCCATTCTTTGCTCGCTAAAACAATCAGGAAATCCATCTCCCAGAAGTAGCGACCGGACTACGCAGCG
>CABFOP010087625.1:0-11378 GCA_900683385.1 Anoplogaster cornuta | reverse complement strand
CCGTGTAACAAAAAAAGCAATAGTTATATCCTTGCAGGCTATGTAATGCAGCCTATTTTCTTTCTTCGATTTATGTAGCCTATTTTGTATTTTAGTATTATCATATATTATTATTTCTGCTTTATTTATTTTGATTGTTAGATTTGATGAAATTGATGCAATTGAAATAAATGCCATGAACGCACTCACAAGGTCGCAAGGCAGCATGAATGACTACAAATTCAGTAGTAGGTCAGGACTCATATTGGCTTCTTAAAGTACTCACCCTGGTTCTGCAAAATTGCTACCGGTGCACTTCTAGTTGCAACAAAAGTCTTACTGCACTATGTAATGTACCACAGTTCTGGGTGCTTTTAACCCTTAACTCTTCGTTACCCAGGCAAGTTTATACCAAAGGTGTGCTTCTGCGTCTATCTACCTTCATTGACTCACCCATCATTCACCATTTAACAAGGGAGCTAAAACACTGTGTGGATACTATTTTTTACCAAAGGCTCGCTGTCTTTTGCATAATGTTTTTAGGTGGAACAGCTCCCTGTGTCAGTCTGTCACTCCATCAGAGAGGCTCATTCATCAATCACTGTATAACAGGCTGGTATAGCACACAGACACCAGCACTAACAAGGCTCTCATGCTCAGGCACATTTATTGTGGTGACAGTATTTGACGCTTTATGCCTTTGTTTAACCGGGTAGGTCGCTTAAAATGTTTGGGTTTTGTTTGGCAAGAAGGAGGAGGGAATTTCACCTTTGGAGAGGGTAAGGTAGGGCATGAAGGAGGACTGAATTGTATTTAAGTGGGTGGTCGTAGTCTGGTGACAAGGGGACAAACAAGTTATCAACCTGCAGTCGTTCACTGAGACAGGCACATCCATCACTTAGTATCTACAGGCCAGCTAACACACTGCTCTCATGTGCCACACAGGCCTGGTAGCTCTAGTCATCTTCTATGGTCGTATTTTACTCTACACTCACTGGCCACTTTATTAGGTACTCATGCTCATTAATGCAAATAACCAATCACGTGGCTGCAACTCAATATATAAAGCATGCGGACATGGTGAAGTGATTTAGTTTTTTGTTCGAACAAACATTAGAAGATGCATGATCTAAGCGACTTTGACCACGGTATGATTGTTGGTGCCAGACGTGGTGGTGCCAGATGTGGTGGTTCCAGCATCTCAGAAACAACCGCCCTCCTGGGATTTTCACCACTACCGTCTCTCACAGATCAGCTTGCGAGTCGATCAGGAGGGGTCAGATTTAGTCTGTACTGCCCTCGCGCTATCAGATAATCCCTGCTGATACTCGGTCCTGACGAAAGCCTTAGATCGGGGGAGATTCCCGGAAGGATGGAAATCTGGCTGAAATGGGCCAGATACTCCTCTAGTGTATTTCATCTTTCATCTTGGGGCTTAAGGACGTTGATGGTACTTGAGGGAGGGGACAGCATCACTCCCTTCATCAACCACTCTAGGAATTGAGCTGGTGACGTCCCAGTCACAAAATCATTTCTATCAACTTTAGGCTACAGCTGCAGGATATTCAGTCAACTCTTGTCTATCAACCAAGTTTTCATACTTGGGTGATGAGGGGACATAGCACTAGCATATTAGATATGTTAGTATTGGGGCAGTTCGCTTTTTTAATTGTCTTTAAACTGTTGACTCTACAGTGTGATACTCACATCAAAAGAAGGTCGAGCATGCTGTTCGGCACAAGAGGTCGTTTGAAACGCAGTGCTCTTTTGCTTAAGCTGAAATGTTTTGAAATGTTTTCAGCACCCAGTGCACACAAACTGCTAAAAACACGCTCGCTTATTAGTGCTGCCGGGAAAGTTGCAGCAGCACATTAAGTCGTTAATAAGGAGAAAATGTAGGCAGCAGTGTAATGACAGGTCGCTAGTGGATGTGCTGGAGCGGGAGCGGGCCTCAAAGCATCCATGTGCTTTCCTACAGTGCCATTTGACCCAAAGCCCTAAGCTAGCATCTAAAATAATTCGGCATCAAAAGTTCCAAACCCATATCGATGCAATTTCTGAATTGGAGCAATGACTAATGACTAATGAATCTACATCTAATACATTATTAGATGTATTATTATGACTAATAACTAATGAATCTACATCTAATAATGTATTAGACAATAAATTGCTAATACTCATCATCATACATTTTGAAAACCAAAAGATGTAGATTACCAAACTATAATCTATCATCAAACTATCAACATTGGTCCTGAATCCTCCCCTGATGTGATTTTTCTTTTTAGATATGGCTTCCAAATAGATTCTACACTAAGGACCCAATGTAGTGTTCCTTCACCTCTGTTTTGTCTACTAGATTCCTGGCAGTTTTTGCTCTTTTGTCTCTATTACAATGCTAAAAATGACAACATCAAGATATTGCAATGCTTTTGGCAGCTGCAGATTGATCCTTCAATTCCCATTTGTTTTTCCATCTTACCCCACTTGTGATCCAGTGCTCCTGGAGAAGAGTGGCCATCATATCAGATGGGCCCGCTACCCACCACCCCTCTCTGTCTAACTCACCTGAGGAACTTGTTCAGATCTCCATGCTTCATGTACTCAAAGACCATGATGAGAGGATCGCCGTCAACGCAGACACCGTAGAACTTCACTATGTGCTCATGTTGGAGGTTGGTCAGCAACTCAGCCTCACGCTGAAAATCCTTCCTGGCTTCAAGAGTGGGGTCCTTTAGAGTCTGGAGGGGAGAGGGAAATAGAGAATGGGGACAGGGTGGAAAAGAGAGAGAAGAGATCTAGGCATAGTATATTGGATTGCACTGTAAAAAAACATGGGCAAAATTGTGGTAGCAACGGTAAATTCCACCATCCTGCATCAATTTTGCAGTGGTACCCATGTTAATTAGTACCACAGTGGTAGCCATGGTAGCAGTCCTCCATCATGCACCAATACCATGGTAGTAGCCATGGTAACAGTCCTCCATCCTGCATCTATCCTGTATTAGTACCACAGTAGTAGCCATGGTAACCATCCTCCACTCCATCCTGTATTAGCGCCTCGGTGTTACAACAATGATATCTGCAATTCAGTGTCGGCCCAAGGGGAAAAGAGAGCACATGAGAGCAGTTTTCCTCAACACGGAGCAGAGAAGACGGACCGAGGAGTAACAGATGGCTGAAGATACACACAGATACACTAAGCCACATACGATGACATTTGTGACACAAACACATTCTTTCATTTTCTTTTCATCCTCGACAGCGAAATTGGCTAGAGGGCTACGGATCTGTCTCCTTCCATTTGTCCGTTTATTAATTCTGTGTTCATTTGTTTGTCCGTCGTGCGCAACTGAGGGTGTCACATCGCAGGTTAAAACAAGTTGACATGCTTGCTACTGATTGGCCCAGAGGGGGGACAGCATGTTTACTGCCAGCTGCCTTGTTTTCCTCCTTTATTCTCTTGTGGCTCTTTCTCTCTTGCACTTTTACTCTACAATTTTTTCTCTCTCTCATTTCTTCTGCTTTACTCTCTGTTCTGTTTTACTTTTCATCCAAGTAAGATGAACCTGGTGCTCTAAACTGGGCATAGTAAGATAAACTCTTTTTTAATCAGAGGACTGATTATTTCCATTGCTATGAATGATGGTTTCATTTTTTTCCATTTGGAAGATGCTGCTGCAATAATGAGATTAAATCTGCTGGAAACAGACAATTCTGTAGAACATTACAGTCTTCACTCACTGTGTCATAAAGCAATTTGACAGTATATTTTCAAAAATATAAGCATTATCAAAAACAATTACGTCTATGTCAGTGCACTAAATTATGGAGAAATGGTCGGTGCTAGTCGGAAAAGGTGCTGCAGACCTCTTAAAATACTCCCTGTTGTCTACAGTTTATCTTCCTAACATGCTTCTATTCTTTCTTTCCCGCTCTCTCTCTCTTTCTGTTACATTTGTGTTTGTGTCATCTTTGCCGTCAACATATTTCAGCAGGGAAACATTAAAGGACTGACACATTTTTATGTTATGTCATTTTGGATGACAGTCTGTAGGAAGCTGCGAAAGATGGGAGAGAGAGAAACTGGACAATGTGGGTGGAATTAAAAGGAATGGCATTACATGAACAGTCTCCATTTGCCTATTTCTATGGCATTTCTGCTTTATCAGATGGTATATACTGGGGAGACAGAAAAATAGTCTGTGTGTAAGATAGAGAGAGAGAGAGAGAGAGAGAGAGAGAGAGAAAGAAAGACATGTCGTCACCCTCTTAAAATAATGGCCTATGTCATATTTTCAAGTTTTTCAGGAAATAGAATAAACTGAACCAAATATAGAATATATGATATATATTAATCATTTCACACAAAAAGGTTATGACAATATATGACTATTGACATACAAATAACGATGTCTGTCAATTATGTAACATAAGAGGATTAGATGACTTAGGCCAATTTACGAACATGCCATTGTGACTTAGGCAATTTTAAACCTGACTTATGCCAAATTACGTCTGGAGTAAGTGACTTAGGCCAAACACTGCACTTAGAACTATTTTTTTTAAAACTTTTTTTATTTACAAACTCAGAAGCAGCAAATCATATTATACATATTTTGCCATCTTTTTTCTTTACACAGTGCACTTGAACCTCTTTTCTGGCAGGTAAATCAAACGCTAGCCTATATTATAAATTAGTCAACCTTATCACTTACCAGTAGGGAACGAGCCCTGAGTCTTGGAAATAACTTAATTTATCCTGGAGTTTTTCTTGCTTCTTGAAGAAGACGCCATCTTGAAAGCTTGTAAAATTGCCTAAGTCACATTAGACAAAAAATAAAACGGCCTATTATACTACCAGGGTAGGAACAGCATGATCTTTTCAATTAAGGACTTTGGCTATTTTACCAGAGGTGGCCAGCATCATGAAGAGATGACTTATGCAAAAAAATAATTTTCCTCAAAGAATGACAGGCCATTATTTTAAGAGGGTGACGATGTGATTAATTATCAGCTGGACGAGTCCCCAACACCAATACTACATGCCATAGGCTTAGCCCACTGACAGCATCTACACAACCTGACTTCCCCCCTGCTACCCTCTCTGTAAGTCCTATCACAGTAACACATCCGCAACAAATGTCATAGCATCCCATAATTGCCAGGATACACAATCTGACATTTCATTACATAGATAAGATAAAGGGGGAAAATCATACATCTACTTGGTTGGAGTGTGTTGTGTGTGTGTGTGTGTGTGTGTGTGTGTGTGTGTGTGTGTGTGTGTGTGTGTGTGTGTGTGTGTGTGTGTGTGTGTGTGTATCTCGGCTAGGGTCCAGTGCTTTTTCGGAATCCTCTTGTAGAAAATGAGACATTTTGTAGCAGAGCTACAAACAAGAGAAAATGCATGTTTTAATCCATCTAGAGTTTAATGGAAAGCTCTTCAAAGGAGGCCCAACAGCCATAAAGTAACTTTTGAAACGAATCAATTCACTTTTCGATTGTCTTGTCACAGTCGGGGGGGGGAATCAACATTTTGTCTTGATTCAGGCCCTGCAGGGAAGTGAGATGTCGCTAACATCCTGCCTGCCTGCCAACATCTGTGCTCTTTTACTAGCTAATAGTGTCTGAGTGACCACAGCAAGTTCAGAGTGGGGCACAACCTTTTATTGTAGGTCGAGGTCATGGATACATTTTTTCCCCACTCCCACACTAAGCATTCTGTTTTTACTTTCATGGATTTTTGACCGTTGAGATGCTGATGGAACAGACGCGATAAACACAGCACATCTCTATGCATGGAATTAACCCATCTTCAACCAAGCATAACAAAATATACTGTATGCCCTTTCATTTCGATTGGTCGTAGAGAACTCTAGAATTATTTGTAAAGGAATACAACAGCCTTTGGGCAAATATACTCTGCAATTAGCTTACCCTTATGCATTGAGAAGATTGGGTGTCAGTTTTTTTTCATTTATCACTGTGCACGTTAAAGCTTCAGCACACAAGCTCAAGTGAAAAACCTGGACCAGATTATCTTGGTTTTAGCATTCGACAAAGCAGCCCTCAGTCCTGCAACTCACAAAGTGCCCTCCAGCAGTAGGTTGCTTCAATATTGGATTTGAAAAAGGAGCATAACTCCTCTCCTCTAATATGTTCATGTAGTGCAATACATATTATTTCAGCTGGTGTTCCCTCTATGATTCGCTGGGTAATGTGTAGCGCCCGGTGGAAAACAAATGCCCACAGGGACTAATATAGATAAGCAAGCACCAGATATGTGCTTGCCTATTGTCGTTTTTTAATTTTCAGTTTGATTATTGTACCTGTAAAACCTAACTGATGAATGCTCGCTGTGGTGATGTGGTGTGCTTCTTTTGAGATCACTTCCATGTGGCAGGAATACCCACACTTTGAACAAACAACGTAGCTTCATTTACTCTTTGTCAGTATATACACCTCATAAACACTAGATGAACTAGTTCTCTGTTGATAGTGTACAGTTGGGAGAGACAGCAAAGATGGGAGACGGTGAGGGGGGATGACATGCAATAAAAAGGTCCCAGGTTGGATTTGAACCCAGGACATCACAGGTACGTGGGATGCACCTTAAACAACTGAGCCACTGATACTTGCACTCCAAAATTGTTTTTAAATGGTTTTAAAATATGTTCGAAATAAATCTTTCATCATCATCATCAAAATGTTCTGTGATTGCTGTATGAAGTATTTTTATGTCGTTGTATGTCATGTTAGTTAATGCATACCACATTATGGTTCTAGCAACACCTCGTGACTCTGCTGCCATTTTGTGACTGTCCCTGTGCACGATAGAAAGGGATTCTGTGAGGATATCACTTTCTTTGATTTGTGACATTATTTTCATTTCACATTGAAATATGATTTATTGAATGTTCATTTATTTAGTTGCTTGTTTTGAATTGTATGTCTAACTGTGAACTTATTATTATGCAAACTGCTTATGACACTGAAGGTTATCCTGCTGGCCATGTCTATGAGAAGGTCAGGTTCTTTTGTATGTATCATTGGTTGGATCTATCTTCAGAGATGGATGGCGAGCCGACCCACTGGATTTACAGGAGTTGAACTTTTATTCTTGTTCACTGGAAAGACTTTGCCCATTACCAGACAGGTTTGCTACAATCTCCAGTGTGGTAGGCTAAACCTGACAAACTCGTTATTTTCACAATTCTGTGGTTATAATTTATTGTAATTGACTGAAAGTACTTTGATTTATTGTGAGTTTGGGATATTTTGAATACCAGGTATTGTGTATATACTCTGGCTGATTTAGAGAGTGCACCCAAATAGAATTTAGGCCTAATTATTAAGTAAGAGGATTTGATACGTGTCCATGACAATTTGTTTGCACTGTGTATTACCATGTCTTAAGGTGATTAAGGGGATGTATTTTTGTATGATACCATTGTGTTATTAATAGGGCTTTCAAAGTTAACGTGATAATAACGCGTTAACGCAAATTTGTTTTAACACCACAAATTTTAACGCAGGTACGGCCGAGCTCCACTATCCGCATTGCATTGTGTTTAGGGTTGGGCATTGTCCATTGCCAATGGCTGACAGACAGCACGATGTTGAGCCAGGATTGTGATTTAAACCTACCTGGTTTGCACCTACGTCAGTAAATCAGGGGGCGAGTCTTAATTTGTATCGCAAAACTGAGGATTAATTAATTATTTGAGTGAAATATGCAAAAAATAGAAATAGAAATTAATTAATAGTAATTTATTTATTTATTTATGAATAGTAAAAGTATTTAAAAAGTATATAAAAATGTATAGTACCTTTATAGGACAACTGGTTTCAGTAGCAATGCTCTTTTATTGATTAAGTAGTTCAGTAGCGTCCACACAAGCTACATTATCCCAAGCATTTCTGAAGCTCAAGCACAGCGGAGCTTTCTGCTGCGGTCTGAAATAAAACCACTATGGATCAGTACGTGACGCCACTACCATACATGGACCTGTATGTATTGTGTAGCCGACAGAAGCACCCACACTTGCAGTCTTGAGCACTTCAGTGCGTGCTCACGTACCATCAGGTAGTAGGCAGGTGTGTCCCACATTTGAAATATACGAACACACACTACACTTGACCCACACTGATGCACACTTCTCCTAATACCGCTTCGAAGCGATATCAGAGCCAAGTGTGCCTCACAATTCACCACGGTGTATTGCACAACACCAGTTCAGTTGTTGTAGTGTGCCTATAGACTGGTTTTAGGACCGACAATAATCAACAGACAAGAAGTTGAAGTTTATAAGTTGGATTTTGGGTGAATATTGTAGTGTGAACAGAGTGACCTGTGACCTCTCGCATTTCCTCCATCATGTCTCCCAGGGACAAGAGACATTGGTCCTGCATGGTACCAGCACCAGCCCTCTCTATCTTGTCCCAGAGGTCAGAGGTGATTAAGACAACAGACCTCTCACCCCTCGATGTCATCACAGCAGTGCACCCATTGGCCTCCCTAGCGCATCACACCCCGTAGGACCCTGGGAACTGCAGTACTGGCCGGGATCCCTAAGCTAAGCTTATACTTCACTAAATAAGTATCAGCAGCATTAACAGGCTACACATCAGTCTCAATAAGACATGCTTGTCTTGGGGAGGTCACAATGCTCCATAACGTATGCAACTTGCTCATGCAATCAACATGCTGAATGCCATGCTCGCTATGTTTGCCAGTTTCACTACCATGCTCACTGTCATGTTCGCTGTCATGTTCACTGCCACGTTTATTGCCTGCATTGCATGTTTATTGCCATGTTTATTGCCATGATTATTGCCATGTTTACTGCTATGCTCGCCGTTGCGCTATGCCAATCAATCACTACACGCTCGCATCGGCTGCATGTTCACTGGTCGCCTATTGCCTGCATATTTGGGGGACCGCCGTGTCCATACAAATAAAGATAAAAAATAGAACGCTCGGTTCTGATCCTGAATCAGCCTTCATGCAGCGGCTCAGTATTGAGGATATCAGTTTCGGTTGTCCCCATGGAAATAACGGGTGCTTTTACCACCAGCACCAAAGCCATCTACTTCCCCGCAACTGCCACACTCCCCCCATTTTAATCCCACGACTGATAAACGGGTGGAAGGTACAAATATACAACAACATGCCCATTTGCAATAATTTCAACTAAGGTCTATGTTCCTACCCAAGCTGTGTTGTGCAAGGATGCACACCCAAGATTTGTGTGCCCCCGCCGGCTACTTAATCGGCCCCTTTGACTCATTCATAGTGATAGCATCACTACTAGGAAATACTCAGGGAAGAAAAGATTAATTTTTGATTTATCGGCTTCTTGCTCCAGCTCCGTAGAAAGCACTATCAGTCTCATCCCTCCCGTTCCATTCTCCCTTCACTACGCTACAGTGGATAACACAATCAAACTGATCAAAACTAGCAGGGCAGGGTGCATGGCTATCAAAAGCAGACATCACAGACACTGATTTATCTGTCTCAGTGGCATCTTTTCGGGATAAAGTGGGATTCCAAGTTGTATTTCGTCGTCAGACTAACTTTCGGCTGTAGAAGTAGTCCATGCATTTTTAACCTTGTGGCAGAAGCCTGTTGCTGGATCCTAATTACAATGTTAGACTTCCATCCATGCTCCATCTTCTCGACAACTTCCTTCTAATCAAAATGACAGCTCCGGTTCCTCTGTGTCAAAATTAAAACTCCTATTCAGTCACCTTGGCGTCCTGCTCTCAGATGAAAACTACTGGCCCTGCGACAAATTTAGAGTTCCTAGGCATCTGTCTTGACACGGATCTCTCCCGGATAAGAAACTGCAGAGAATTCGTAACATCACTCAGTCTTTCACATCAGCCGAAAAAAATCACAAAGCAACAGCTACTCTCTCTCTAGGCCACCTTAAATTCGCCGTGCGCATAATCCCCCAAGGTTGCTCCTTTATTTCTAGGTTGCTCGACCTGGCCTCTTCCGTTCCTAATCTGCATGACAAAATCACACTAGACGAAGGCTGCCATCCTGATTAAAAAATGTTGGTCACTGCTGCTAGATCAGTGGAACGGCGTATCTTTTTTCTATGACGATATAGTGCATTCCTCCCATTCCATTCAGTTTTTCACAGATGCAGCTCCATCTGTAGGTTTTGGGGGTTTTCTTCAAGGCCAGTGGTTTGCCAGTAACTGGCCCCCCTCCTTTTCTGAGCTAGATTACTCTCCGCTCTGTATGAAATCTATCCTATTACAGTCGCTTGCCACATTTAGGGTCATCTCTGACGCCACAAAAGAATAGCCGTACTATTCGACAACAAAGCTGTCATTGACATCATAAATAAAGGGCACTCCGCGGCAAGCGTAGCCATTAATCATAATTTATCATCACTGCCCATCATGTGCCCGGTCATCTCTACATTATTTTAAATTTCATGTCTTCTGGAGTCTCTGTCAGCCCAAATCCGATGCCTGTCCCTCCTCTCAAAGAGCTAGCCCTTATTAGGCAGGGAACCGGTCCTAGATTTAGACTCCGCCAGGTCCTATATGAGGTTTAGCTACTTCCATTTAAAGACTTTTGCTCAGGTTACTTTCGCAATGTTTTGCACTTCAATCAATATTCCTTTGAAACACAGTCCGATCTTGGCGGCCTCTCTCTAGGGAATGATTAGGTCTATAGGTTATGTTTCCTGATATAAGAATAAACACAATTAATCCGACTAGACCCCATAGCGCCTGTTCTATATTTCACAATAGCGCCCAAGAGCGCCGTCATTTTCCATTCGACCCTACCCTCTCATTCGAGTTGCATATTAAATGTAATACGAGCAATGTTCTGAGCAGCATTTTCAGTTATATTAGTAGAAATTGTCTTTATATCCTGACAGAAATCAATAAATCAAGTCCTCTGAAAAAAAAATGAAAAAAATCCGGTGTCTGTAGCAGCTGTAATACTGTAATAAATACGTCCAATCATTTCATTCGGTCCGAATGAAATGCTTGGCTGGTGTACTCGGCCATTCCTGCCTTCCAACATCCATTGCGTTAAACCAGGGTCGAGTAATTAACACTGTTTAACACTGGACTATGGTGGTGAGGATTTCTGTCGCTAACCAAACACTAACCAAGATACAACGGACAAGCAGAGTTCTGGACACCACATTTACAACACTCAGGCTTCACGTCGGTGAACTTCGGTGATATAATTCGTCATTCTTTGGTGCTGAAAACCGAGGAAAGGATTCAGGAAATTAACGACCTTAACGAGGAAGCCGCGTTTTTGCCGCAGTTCGCCGTGCTATGGACTTTTGTACTGAAACACCGTAACCGAACTATATTGGACAAGCGGACTTCTGGACACCACATTTACCACACCG
>CABFOP010087614.1:7372-18509 GCA_900683385.1 Anoplogaster cornuta | reverse complement strand
TAAGCTGAAGGTGAATAGTGGGCCTAACCTTGGCCCTTCTTTTCCCTGTAAGGCTAAAGAAAACAAGATGGGACCTGGCTGTCCAGTCAAGTCTGTTTGAGACACTGTTTGAGAAAAATGAGATGTCGGATGTGTAAATCCAGCCATAGATGGGGGGAAAAACATATTTGAAGCAGCAGTGTAAATCAGTCCCCAGACAAGGGAGTTTGTGGAATGCAGGCCCCAAGCAGGGGGCCGGATCCTCACTGGGAGAAAGCTTGGCTGATTCACTCTGATTCACAAACCACGCAGCTCTTAAAACAAGTACAATTAGTGTGGCTTGTTTACAGGATAGCTTTGTCTCTGCTTGTTCTGCACTTTGGTTTGGTTGTTCAGCGGTTACTGGATTCATTTCAGAGGTGATATGTCAAGACGTCATTCCAGTCCAAAAGAAAGTAACATTTTCTTGAGCATAGGACTAATCGTATATTCTTCTGCTTCACATTCTAGTTTCAACACAACCCACAACAAAACCACCAGACTTTCCAACAACACAGTCAGTGCCTTGTAAAACCAAGAGCTCTAGACTGTGGTCTTCTACCACTGGTTTAATTTTAACTTCTTTGGGAGTTCATGTTGCAAGGTTTCAGGCCATGTTATAGTCAGTGCCACTGAGACAACTTAAAAGTTTGCTTTATTAGAGAGTAGAGAGAGGGGAGGACATATGCCACCGATTGTGAGGCAGATTCAAAGCCATGTCATACTTAGTTCCCTGGTGAGGGTGCTGCTGTTTAGTCACTTCTGGGTTTCAGTGGCGACTAATCACACCGGAGTGCATTTAATCTGAAACTCTCAGAAGCAGAATGAAGTGACCAAACAGTAGAGCTGACATGACCTTCATGCTCCTTCCACTCCAGACTTATTCATTTCCTGACACCTGTTAAAACTGACAAGTCATAAGTCTGGCTGAGTCTAAGTCCTCGATAGAATAAAAAAAACAAAAAAACATTCGGTCATGGGAAGGAAGGCCACCGGCTCAGTGACTCATAATAAATCACTTACTTGGAAGGCAGTTGCTCTGGTTTTAACACTAATAGCTGACTCACATTATCTTGTTTCCTTGTTTCCACCATTTGAAGTGAGCACCTATAGCATTACACAGTGGTGATGGGATGTTTCCTAACATAGATTAGAATGATACCATTTCCTACTTGACAATGCCAAGCCATATAAAGCAGACTTCAAATTCAGTCATGCCAAAGTTGTATTTTATTGTAATACCAGGCAAACATTTGATCTCTCTACAATGCAATTTCTAAAAATGAAACATTCAAAGACAGATACGAACCATCAGATGGAAACAAATACTTAAATGGAAAGAAAACATGTTACTTAAATACAAAAAAATATTTTCCATTGCACGTGAACTTCATAAATACACCTCAGAAGGTAAATTTCTCTCTGGCCCAAAGTAACCACTTTCTTGTTACAGAGAGCAATTCAGTTTACACCTGACCGTGTAACTGCAGTACATTCAATCATTTGCCACCCTGGGTTTCTGTAAGCATCTCTAACTGAAGACCCATTCACTTCATTGTAAATCAATGAACAACCATAATAATTGCGCTAAGATGCTTTATGGAAATCAGGCCTTGGCAAACGTCCATATATAAGCCATCCAGTGAAAAAGAATGTGCACATAAACGAGGAAACAACAAAACCCACTGTGTCAGCATGACATTTAAAAAGACAGATGTACAGTCTAAACATAAGGGCCAGCCACTCCTGTCACATATCATGACACAGGCTTCTGCCTATCATATATAACACTTTGTTTAAAAAAGAAATAATCAAAATCAAAATTATATATATAATCTAGACCCTTAGAATCCACATTTATAGTAAAATATATCAACTTGAATATGAATGTCGATAACAGTTAACAGTTTCTGTCTTGTTCATGACTGCAAATGCCTGATAGATGGGATTCTAGCAGGATTTCATCCGGAACGTCGCGTTTCTTTACAGAAAGGATACATGGGAGTATCAAAGTGCTGTTTGTGTGATTGTAATTTCCTCCCCTCCCCCCCAGCGCTTCCTGTGTTTTCCGTGTGTCACGCCACAAGCCATGAGGTTCAAACAGTTCCTCATGTGCCTGTGTAATACTCAGTCCCATCTGCCAAATACACCACTTTACCCTAAACCCCTCCAATATGGTGCTACAGCTTGCTTGGTTTTGCAATAACAATAAAAATTATCATCAATTACATTAATTATAATGAGCATTGTCTGTGTGGCAAAAGAAAAAGCATGTGATGGCCCCACGCTTGCTTAGCAATTTATGCAACACACGTTCAGTTGATATTTTTCATATAAAAACAATAATATTCAATGATCAAACTTTCCACCATATGAGACAATAGGAGTGGATGGACACCACTGAGCATGTGTGTTTTCATCTGCCTTTTTGAAGAAGCTCAGGAAAGCCATTTTAAAGTGAATATCCCAAGTCCACGTACAAATGTACAATGTTAACATTCGCTGCTCCATTTTGTTAACAGCATTCAGTCCTTAGTGTTACTTGGAGTGCAGGCAGGGATGAGCTGGATGGCGCATTTGTTAACAGGTCTTACGCATTTCGCTTCTTTAGTTTTGTAGATAAAGTTTCATATTTTGTCCAGCTCCAGTCTTGGTCCTAAAAAGAAGAGGATACCATGGTGCTTAGAAAGTGCTGTTCAGCTGACATTTATGTCCATATTTAGATCTTTAGGTCCAAGCACACAGATTACAAATACAAACTCAAACAACCCTTGAGGACATGTACTCACACACGAGGACAGTTAACAGCAGTATTAACAGCAGTTAATATTCCACTATGAATGCCTGGGGTAGAACAGTTCATTTTTTTGTGATTAACATTTTTATTAACATTTTGAGATAACAGTAACGTGGTATAACAGTTCATACCATCCTGTGTACCTCATTGGGGCAGAGCATGGAAGTAACACTGCCAGGGTTACGGGTCGATTGCCACTAGGGCCACTGCTGCTAAAAATGCACTCAAAAAGGTCAAACTGTCTTCCTGTGACTGGAGTGAGTGAAATGCTCTGAAACAGGAAACCTCAAGGCTGTCAACTGTTCAAACTTTAGGACAAATGGACATTGCTGAGAATCTGAACCAGCAGCACTAAAAAAATGTTTAGAAATGCTTGACAACTTGATATCTCTGGACACCTCCTTTCTACATGGCTGACTGTGATTAGAAATACCTTGATAGAACTGGCAGACTACTGAAATTCAGAGTTGCCAATTTTGACAATTCAAACACCAGACATCAACAACGGCCAGCTCACCACTATGCTTTTGGCCTGTTCATCAGCAGCCTCCGCCATCAGACTGGTCAGCTGACTGAGGTACTTCTGGTTCTCCTGGAGAAGGCGTGGGGCAGCATCACTGGAAGGGAGGAAACACACTGAGCCTGCTAGCCACGGAGGATTTACGCCCCCACATCTGTCTGACTCTACCAATACACATAAATCAAAAACATATTTTGCCAGCTAACCTAATCGACCAAACATAGGGAGTATTTGCACATGCAGGTAGCACAGCCATCTACTGTTGCAGATTCCCAAACCAATATATAGCAAGTAAGAGCAAACAAGTAGCAGCACACGTGTTATTTGTTTGGGTTATGAAAATGACATTTAAATTCCTTTGTGCTGAGTGTGTTTTTCCGTCAAGGTACAGTCATAAATACTAGTGGTGCAACGGATCACAAAACTCACGGTTCAGATCGTATCACGGTTTTGAGTCACGGATCGGATCATTTTTTGGATCAGCAAAAAGAAAAAAGGGTGACATCATTTTGAACACCCTCTCGCTAGTGTTGAAAGTGGAGTGAGAAACCAGAATTTTATGATGTGTTAATCCGGATTCATTTATTGTGTGATAGCATGTAAAGCATGTCAGGTTTATAAGTGAGTGTTGGAAGACTGTTGACAGCAGCTGGAGAGAATTGTTACTGGGGAGTTCCTTAAAATATTTTGGAAAATGGAAGAGACTTAAGAGGCCTATAGAGGACTGAAGACTGGAGAGATGGACAACTGGACCGCTCGTAAATTTGAGAGAAGAGGAGGATTCAACATGCCTCCCTTCACGTGAACACACAACTGCTGTTTTTAAATAATCAAATCAACCTTCTGTCTGGTCTGTATCTTTTCACTGCAACTCTGCATCAAGATTACTATTTTTAATAAGGTTATTACTTTAAAAACTAACAGTAAAAGTGTATTTCACACTATGATGGTCAAACTTTGCAATTAATCCGCGGTTCACGGATCAACTACGGTCCGTTACACCACTAATAAATACTATATTGTTTTAAATGTTGGCATGCTGAGGTCATCTGCTGTTGCTGAGGACGATGCTGGAAATCAGTCTTTCTTGCCGTGCTTGCATCTCATACTGTGTATTTCATGTGTGCGGCTGCTTTCTTGAACCCAAATCACTGCATGGACAAATCCGTCAATCAATTTAGTACCTGTCGTTTGGCCCGGGTAGCGAGGTGAGAGGGTGAGGGGAGCTGACAGGTTGGGCCGACTGGGACCACTGAGAAACCTGCAGTGGGTTGGACGACTCTGGGCTCGCTGCTATCGAGTTGCGTGACGAGTTCTGAGCCTGCAGGATTACAGTGGCACACACACACCAATTATAAGCATACTGTCTTGTGCTAAAAATGGAGTGCAGTCAGCATGCTGTCCTTGTTGATTTTCTGGTTATTTAGACTGAGTAGGTCAGAGGGAGATAACAGACAGAGAGCTCACAGGACAGAAAGTAAGTACTGGTATGAGAGGTAGCCACCATATGGAGAGCGCTGCACAGTCTCATCCACATATTAAATATTAAAACATAAAGCAGGCAGAGTGCCCTGTGACTCAGCATCACTAAAGTATATACCATAGCACTGTGATTGTGATCAACCCACCCATCATTTGTGTCCAATAAAATAGAAATGAAAATATATAACTTCAAAACGGTCCAGAATCACTTACACAGGCTATCTTCAGTAAGTGCCAGAACTCTCTCTGTCTCTTGATCTGCATCTGCATCACTGTATTGTCAGCATCCTTGATGCTCTCGAGGGTCTTCTCGATCCGTGGAAACAGGTCAATGATCTTCTGTTTGCTGAGCAGGATCTTACTGTCGTGGAGAGACAAGAGAATGAGCGCTCAGCAAATGAGGTGCGGAGACCTAACAGGCAAACCAATATGATTTTAATTATCCACTACAACAGAGGATCGATTAATACATGTAATTCTATCATTAGTACATTAGCACATTAGTATTGTGGCCATGTTGGGGCCCAAAAGAACATTGGCTTGCATCCAATTTTGGCCCGTGACAACACTTTAACAAACACTGCATTCAATTTAAAAGTAAGAATCGCTGAACTTAGATGTTCGTGTGCATTCACACAGCGAGCAAACATGTCACTGGAAGTCCATTCTTTTCCTACAGAGATCAGCAATCAGGGAAATTTGAGAAAAAGTGCCCATTTTTTGCCATTTTTGCCACGTTTTACATCTAGATTTCCATGTTTCCTTGTTTCTCTACTGATGTGGTTTCCTTCCATAATCAATAGTTCTGCCTGTCAAGGGTAAATTGTGTTGATTACAGCCATTCAAAGCTTCCCAGTTCTGTACAAGTTTGATGATGATTGCATCCAATGTTGGGGTCAACGGTAAACTCTGAAGTCATTTTTTTTTCTTCTGTTCATTTCTGATTAATGCTTCCTAATTAGTTCTTGCTAGCAGATTTGACTGTTCAAAACTTTGTACCTGCACAAGACCACTACATAGAGGAAATGAGAGCCTCTCACACCGTCCACAATCGGTCTGAATAGAGCGACCCATCAACCAAGTTGCCTGCAGTGTGAATGATGGGTTTGCACTGCTGCAATGGATGTGCTGTGTAGGGGGAAAACAACCCTGCAAAGGCAAGGCAAGGCGAGTTTATTTGTATAGCACCTTTCATACACAAGGCAATTCAAAGTGCTTTAAATGAGGCATTAAAAGACATTTAAAACAAGGACATTTTAAAGACATTAAAAAAATTAAAAAATAATTAATAGTAGAACTCGGGGAGAAACTTTCAATACAGCAGAAAGCTATTCAAAAGATGGAAAATCTCCAAATGATACCTGCTTGCACTGGAATGCATTATTAAATTAAAAAGCAACTCCTCCATCTCTTTTTCCATTTCTACAAACATCCAAAAAAAATTAAAGTTTGCAGGGGCTGACTCAATAAGTATAGCTTAGTTAGTTACTGATACTGTTTAACCATGTTTCAGTTAAAAACATCAAATCAAATGCATGGGTAATAATAAGATCATCGATTAAAAATTGTTTGCTAGCGACCTAACATTAAACAGAGCTAGTTTTATGGTATTGGTGACAGGGAATATTTGTCAAACTTGGTAAGTTTGCAGTGTGAGTGGAATAGACTTTTTTTTTCCCGCTCTATGCAAAGTCCAGCAAAGTCCAGAATGCAAGTCGGAAACTCTTGTAATGTGCAGACAGTACTTTATGTTTCTGACAGCATAGTGAAATTACAGATTTGAGTTGATTAGTAGTTCTTTTAACCACTTTGGAGTAACAGATGGGTGGGGTTTACCACATCGGACAATCATCATCATCGGCGGTCACTCGAAGCAAGTATGACTGTCCTCTCTAGGGTCATCTACTTTGGGTCTTTAGATGACTGTAGAGGCCGATCCGTGATCCACATACGTTGGTGCAGTGTGGTCAATAATAATGAAAGACAGAAAGTTAAGATGGTCACGGGGAAGTGTTTTAAAGTCAGTTTAGTAGACTTTTCCATGACTGCCAACTTACCCAAAACCAGTCTTGATGCAGGGACACCCCACCCATCTGGTATCCTCAGCAGAATAAAGCAAATGCCCAGTGATTTTGACTCAGGAGTAGGGATGAGGATCGTTAAATTTGATTGATATTGATACCCTTATCAAGACTCCTTAACAATCCGAGTCTTTATCAATACCACTATCGATACTTTTCTATTATTTCTCAAGTGTTGGTTAATGTCTACTGTCACTTTCAGTCATGTTTTAGTGATAGGAAATAAATTATTGTATTTTAATTTAAATATTTGAAAAACATCTTGGCATTAGTAGTTGTATTACAAGCTGATTAGAGCTAGTGTTAGGAAGTTAAACAGGTCATAATTCCATCTCTAATATCTATTTTATATTGCTGGGAAAACAAATTTCTCATCCAATATCCAGTATTTATTCAAGTTTCTCTAAAAAAAATGTAAAGCTAAATTTTCCAAGATTAACGTTACATTTGAACACATCATGATGATGTTTTATTTACCTTCGCCTAATACTCATTTTACTGACCAGACCTTGAAGACATCATAATGTAACATTATGGCACCTCGTTTAACAAGCTAACTAGCTTCCATCCTGCCGATTTCAACACGGATTTCAACATTGGATTACTATTTTTAACTAACGGGACTTGCTACGAAGTTTGGGTGCGCTTACCACAGCTTCCTCCTTATCTTTGGCTTTCGTGAAATGTAGCCAAACTTTTGACCGCTTTGCACGTTCAGCCATCCTCGCAAGCAATTGACCAAATGAGAAATTAAGCAAACGAGGCGATTCAATTCTTCATTTAGTTTAACGCTGGTTGGCTGGCAATTAAATGTTATTCAAAAACTTTATTTGACAATCGATGTATGTTTGTTATTGTTATTTGATTTAAATTATGTGACTCTCGACTCAAGATATAATGTTAACGTTGTGTTATAGGACCCACTAGACTCGATAGCAGTATCGATAAGCTCAAACCTTATCGATTTTCGGGTTTTGAAAAACGTGGAACCGGGTCCTTAATAGAACCGGGTCTCGATCCCCATCCCTACTCAGGAGTGTTGGATACATCTCTTACCTGAGGTGGGTGTAGACATCTTTGAGGACCTTGCCCTGGTTCTGGACGGTCTGAATGATGGCCTTAACCATCTCAGAGCTGTCACTGCTCACGTCTGGCTCAGGCGCTGAGGGAAATGCATCATACAAACAAATTAACACAGATTCCACTTTAACAAATTAATTAATCACCAGGTCAATTTTTTAAGCCAGTGCCCAGATGAAAATTTGGTCACCATATGAATGGCAATTTGAATGACAGTAAATCTAATCAAAATACTTACTTTTGCATTTCATCTTCAGTTGCTTGTAGAGCTCGATAGCCTTTTCTTCTCTGCAATAACGTGAATTTAATAATCAGAAATGAATAATCAAAAATTACTTCTTTCAAAAGCAACAAAATATAGAAGATATGAAGAAAGATGAGTGTTGATAAATAACGGGATGACATTGTGTAGCGTATAGAGAGAGGCAGCTCATCAGTCCTGACTGAGTTAACACTCACAGCTGCTCCATCTTGTCTCCTTGGCGACGGGCGTATGGGCTCCTCTGAAGTTCCACTATCTCAGAGTGCAGTGCCATGATCTCCTCATCCAAATGGCTCACCTCTGCCACCTACAGCACAAACTAGGAATCACTCAAGGACCGCCACCCACTATTCCATCTAATGATATTCATGCCAGTACAAAATAGCAGGAAGTAATGGGGGGGAAACATTAAAACAGGAATCATCATAAGAAATTAGTGACTTGTGTATGTCAAAACTAAATAAATAAATAAACTAACAAACAAGCAAGCAATTCAGTCCTAACATGGGTAACGGTACTCAGCCACAGCATAAGAAAGAGCATTGAAATGTTCCGTCTTGAAAACATACAGTACCTGTGCAAAAGCAGCAGCTCTCTCCTCATTCTCCTGCCAGGCTTTCAGCATCTTTTCAGAGGCTTTGGAGAAGCACAGACAAATCATAAAAACAAGCGGCATCTTGTTCCATGCTACGATAAAATACACATCACATTGTAGGTCCCTTATAGTCACCATTATTAAATAGAGTTCATTCATAATGTTCTCCTTCAAAGGTAAATCTCAAACAAGCGGCTGTCAGCAAACACTCACATATGCCATAGTGCATCTGATCGCTGTACTTTTCCAGGTCGTATTGGATGCTGCTCTTGAAGAAGTCCAGTTTGGCCTTCAACTGCTGGGAGAAGCCAAACATGCTGTTCTTATACCTGGTCAGGTTGGTGTTGTAGCGCAGGAGACTCAGCCTACAGTGAGGTGAAGGAGACATTGAGACTTAGAAAGCATTTTCCAACCAATGATGACCCATAGGGACAGGAGCCTGTCTGCTGGTTTTAGATGATGTGTAAATTACCCTGTATGGATCAGATGGTGAAAATAGTCAAATGTGAGAATATCTCTGGAGTTTCCTTCAATGCTTGTTGCCAATTCTACATAACTTGGTGTTACTTTGACATGACATGATTTTACGATTTTAGAACATTTAAATCCTAATGCATTTTTCTACAGTTTAATGCTGTAAATGTTACAATAACATGAGATGGGAGAGTTGTCCAGGAGTTTTCATTATTGGACTTCATGAAGTGGAATTAAGCATACAGATTCTGTGGTTAGTAAAATGTTTTTTTTAGCTGTCATTTCTCTTCATCACCACTTATTGTATCACCAAACATTGATGCCATTTACATGCAGGCTGCAAGCAGATCATCGACCCAAGCCATACTTTGATACAAGAAATCAACAACTGGTAAATCGGCCATGAGACTCACATAGCAGCCCTCTGGCCCTGGAAGAGTCTGCTGTAGTCATCCTTCAGGCCACAGATGTAACTCACTGCTTCACCCCACACCTTCTTCAACACAACCAGGGGAAGTTGGGTCTTAGCCTCTTGCACTAAAATGTTGGAAAGAGACCCATGACAGTTTCACTAGCTGGTATTAAAGCAGAGTGGAAGTGGGGCAACATCATTTGATGAGCTGTGATTGTGATGTTTTAGTCTTGCTTCATTTCAGAAAATCTCAAATTACTGAGCACCAAGCATGGCTTACTAAGTAAACTGACTCACCAATAGTGTTGACTTTATCGGGCAGCTGTCTCGCACTGAGGGGGCCAGAGTACTTGGTGAGGCTTTTGTCAAACAGGTAGACGATGTAGCTGTCCCAACCTCTCTATACAAGAGAAAGGAAAAGTACCGCTTACATAGAGAGCAAAGAATATTCTGTCTGTCATTCAAAAGAGCATTACTGGGATAGACTGCTATTCAAAGTCCAAGTGCATGCATAGAGAGTGATTGTGATTGCAGTATGAATCACGATATATGCAGACAGCTTCTTTTTTTTAATGTGTAATTTTTGTTTTTCAGCAATCAACAGAACATTTCTTTGGGGGGCTGACTTTGACAGGAGGAATATGGCCCGATTAAAAATGTTCTCCTATGTGCAAATTGGTCTGTGGGCTGGGCCTCCTACAACACAAGACCTTTTTAAATAGTGTAGAAGAAAATTGCAGCAGTCAATATTGTGATTTCATAACAGTCAGGAGGTGCATTTAAGGATACCTTACTGTCGACAGTGAAATTTCATACACACTTTGAAAATGAATGCATGCAGTCTGTTGCACAGGAGTGTAATCTAATCTGCTTCTTCTTATGAGAGTGCTACATAAAAGACAATTTCTTACCACCCCATCTAGGACACACTGTGCGGCGGGCTTCCTGGGGTCCAGCGACACGCCCGTCTCCTGCAGAAGCTCCTGGTTGACCACTTCTATCTTGGTCTCAGCCTCAATGCGTTTCTGCAGACTATGGAGACTCTCGTCTGGGACCAACTGGAAAGAGTGGACCTGAGCGGTGGTCATGTTCAGGATGTGGACGACCTGATGACACGAGAAAGTGATAAAGGTGACACACTACCCAGTACACCATCACTTATTGAAATGCATTGTTTATTCATCAGATAAGTGAAAGAGGGCATTTGTAGTCAGTTTTCAGCAGAGGAGATACAGCTGGATACAGTTACTAACCTTCATACTCAAGATCTGCTCCAGCACTTCAAAGCACTGTGGTTTCTTGTCGTCAGGGTTGACTCTGCCTCCTCTCTGGACAGGATCCCACTGTAGCATCAGCTGCAGCAATGCCTCCATTGGATCAGATCGGAAGAGCACACGTCTGAACTCCAGTCACGCC